>QKQZ01042453.1:0-27473 GCA_003595255.1 Solenopsis fugax
CAATATTAATAGTCAACATAATTTCCTATTAAAATAATACCGACGAATTTATCATATACATCTATTGGAATTTATAAATCTATTATGAATCGTTTTTTAATTACGGATTAATAAAAGTTTACCAAATTTTTCTGATTTTGCAAATATTAATGAAGTTTAACTCTATCGTTGGCATAGATCACTGTTCCTATTGAATTAGATGTACTATGATAAAATACTTTGCTATCCTCTCTAAGTATTTACTCAACTCTCATGCCATATCATTTTAACTGCATTCGAGCTATTTGCCCTTTGACGTAGACAGCTACTTGCGTCAATGCTAAGTGCATCTGAAAACCGCATTGGCAGTGGTTTATGCTTGCAATACTTCAAAGGGCTCAGTACGAGAGTAATATTTTTAATTAAAGAATTAACTTTTTCGCTGACATATTGACTTGTATCTTAAAAAATAATTTGATTGCTCATTATATTTTTGTATTATTTATTATATTGAATAATTTCTTTATTAACTAATTTTTTAATTTATTATTAATTATATAAATATAATATAGAAAGTCCAATTAAAATTAAAGTATTTTTTGATAAAACTATTATTCAAGAATGTTCTTTCAACGTGGTTTTACTATGGCACTTATGGCAGTGTAGATTTAAAAAAAGAAGAAAGCATAGCGACATTAAAAATATAAAATTATAGAAGTATTAATTAACTAATCTTAATATCGATATGACATTATACTATTTGACAACAGCTTAATTTAAATTGCTTTTAGTTACGTAGTGTTCAACAAAAAGGAAATTAAACAAGTATACAATAAAAAAGAAATAAATAATATTTTTTATAAACGCTATTAAATAGCATTTCAAATGTTATTGCTATTTTTTATTACAGTTATCTTTTGCTCGGGGTTGGTTTAGACTATTTATGTACTCTAAGAATCAACGAGATACGACACGAACGTCTCGGAATCATGAAGATATTGCATAATTCGTAACATTGAAATCAGCTCGTCGCTGGATATGACGAATGGACCAAAAAGAAGAGACCATATTTTTTGATGAAATGTCATCTGTATGGAGATTGACTCGACCAACTCGTGCGTTAGAGCATATTGCCACAACTTTATCTACTTAACTATTCTTGGGGCCATTCTCTAGAAAAAGTATTATATAACTAGTCAATTACCTTGATCAGACTTAAGGAGCTAAAGGAACACTAGCGGAAAAATTTCAAACCTGAGATATTTTGTAGATATTTACAAAAAGATTCAAATTTGCACATTTCCGCGATATTTTTATTGAATATCCCAACTAAAAATAGCAACGTAAATCACCGTCATTACTCCGGCACGTAACACCGAGGGGACTACTTCGGGGGGTAAGCCCTTAATCACGATGTGCTAGAGCAACTCGGAGTGTTGAGTGCAAAACGATCGCCAGGTACTGTGCACAGTTACCTTCAACAGAAAGTGTGTTGTACTTGTTGCACGAAATGTCTTGAGTGTAAGTGTCAATGTTTCATATTGACATAGCATGCGTCTGAACGCTAATTAATTTCTAATTAGTTAAATAATATTCTCGACAATTTATCGATCGTCCCTGCATGTGTGCCATGCATGCTGTATGGGGTGTGTACAACGCTTTGTGACAAAGTTTGTGGGAAATAGATATTTTAAGTTATACTTATATTTCTTAGAACCAAAATTGATTAAGTTAAAACTGATCTTTTAAGAAATAGATGGTTAATATTTTAATATTTTAATGTACAAAATTTTCTCAGTTTCCTAATATTTCCTAATTATTACGTTAAATAAGCTATACACATATAGAGATAATAAAATAATATAAAATTTGATTTGAATAGCTTCACAAAGTTACTATAAATATAAAAATTACTGTATTTCTTTGTAGCATTAAAAATGCCACAGATAATTCAAGATACGCTTTCAGAAATTTATTTTTCAGATATTTTTGGATATTTACTTGTAAAGATGTATTATGTAAGTAAAATATTAAATAATGCAAAGAGAATAACACGGCTTTATATGAAATTCTTTTAAAACGAAATTAATTACAAATTGTGAAAAAAATATATAACAAATAATATAAATGATTATATGTATAAAAGAAAGACATGGAATGATGAGATACCATTATATACATTTTCATATCATTTGCGTTGAATTCTAACAGTAATGTTAAATTATTTCGTTACAATCTATTTAGACATAGTAGTGTGGTATCCTTTACATATGCGTGTGCATGTGCGTGCGTGTATGTATATATAGTTAACATGTATTATTTTCTACATATATTAAACGGCATTCTATGCGTAAGCTGGAAGCTGAGATCTTTTTCATGGTGTCATGATTATTTTATGTCGCGCATTAGTGAAAGGTACAAATACGTGAAAGGATATTATTTCAGAGATTTGCTGTATTCTACAGTACTTTTATATTCGTACCTTTCCGAATCAAGATTTAGCAGTAAGCTTGAAGACCTCGTCGTAAACTTCCTTCGAAATATGCTATGTATTCCCTGTTGAGCGTATTTTAGTCTTATCTTATTGCATCGTGAATACCTTGACTAGATAAAGAAAAGTAGGTAAACTTCCTGACAGGTAATGATGCTTCGAGTAAATATTTTGCTTAATAATATAAGAATTATTGAATACAAATTTATGTTTATTAAATACAGTTTATTATATAAACAATATATAGATTCCGTTATATTTATTGAAATATAATAGAATATATGCTATGTATTCCCTGTAGAAAAGTAATAAAATCAAATATATTAATTAAAATTAAATATATGGAAGGACAGAAAAGTAATATTATTTCTATAAATAATATACACAATTTGTAGTTTTGTTAATGTAATTTATAATTTATTAAATAATCTCCATCATTCTCCATAATACCATAGTTGTATATTTATTTTTTGAGAGGATGTTCTAGAGAGCGCTCTAGAAATAAAGATATTTATTTATCTATTTATTAATTTTTTAATTCCTTTCTCAACGAAATTAACCTTAAGGCTTTAATTCGAAAAAATATAGACAAGATGATTTGAACATCATTTCCTCCTACAAAACTTTTTTCTCGTAAAAAGTACTCCAATGATCTGATAAATCTGATAGAGCGAATACAGTGGATGAAGAAGTACATCCCAACCTAAGTCTCTAATTTTCTGTTGCGTCTGTTTCGATATATGCGCTCGAGCATTATTATGTTACAGAATCAAAGTTGATTAGCTTTTTCGAGAAAGGAACTAAAAAATTAATAAATAAGTGAATGACTCGTAAAAAATGATAACAATTATATTATTCAGTAAATAATGAATTATATTAAAAAATTACAAATTGTAAAACTATATATATTGTTTACATTATTTATAAGAACGATATTTCTTTCCAGTCTTTCAATATATATATAAACAATTTATACTTTTCTTGTTTCATAATTGTGCAATTGGAGTGTAATAATAAATTCTCTCTATATATCTTATTTGAAAAATTGCAACTGAAAAGGACATTAAATTTCAGTATTTCAATAAATTAATTACGAATCGCATAAGACGTGATTTAGCAGAATATATAAAAAAGCTCGTGTAAAACTTTTTATGAAAATATCATCAATGAGAAAGAATGTAAAAAATTTATTGACGTTGCGTGTGGTAGTCCTTTTACTGCAGTATTAACGATGTATACTTCTGCATTGCGGCAAAGGAAGAATAATGTGTACGTGTAAGTCATGAACAATTATGGCTTCGTATCATTTTCTTTAACCAATAGTAAGAAGATTATATTTAAATACATCTTTTTTTAAATCTTCTAATTATTTCACTTTTTTGTGAATACTGGTTAAATTAAAAGTGAATTGAAAATGATGCTTCTTTGGAACCTAGGGTTATACCGGTTGCAGTATGTATATATACTGCAATGCGCATTGCAGATATACATAGTTTTCTAGTCGAATTTTCAAATTTTTATTTTATATGTGCTACGAAGATAAGTTGCACATGATCTATGGTTATAAGTGATTTAGATCTTATATCCAATGTTTAAATTTTATAAATACAGTATGTTATATCTAAAAAAGGCCAATCTAACAGATTTATTTCTCTATTTAGAGTTATTATAAATCTTTTTCTTGAAATCATGATTTAAATTAATATTAATATTTTAAATTAATATTTAATTATACTATAATAATACATGATTTATTTACAATTTGTCCCAATAGTGATGAATCTTAATAATCATAACTTTTGTACTTTAATTATTAAATATTTAGAATAAACTTAATTAGATCTTTTATTAAATTCTAAAATAAGAAAGCCGATAATTTTAAATTTATTAAAAAGTAGAATTGAGATCCTTGATCTGGAAACAATAATTATTCTGTTTTTTCTTTTTAGTCTACTTTTTTACTTGAAAGTAAAATTAAAAATGTTCAGTTATATAAACATTTCCTGTAAAAGTTCTTTTGAGGAAATTTAGAATCTTATACTACAGGAATAATTGATTAAAATTTTTTCAAATTGTGTGTGTAACTACAAACTTTTCTTAAATTCATGAATATTTTATGTGACCATTTTAATATATATTTTGTTTAATGTATCAGATTTTAGCATAATATTAATAATTAGATGTACTTAACATCTCAGGTTACTTAAGTCCTCCGATCAAACTATTGGGAAATTCAGTGACGGTGACAGTCACGTATCAATATGCTTTAAGAGCTTTCCATTATCACGGTGCTCTTGACGCGAGGGAGCAAAACTGGGAAAGCTCTTGAACAGAGCTAGTAAATGCTGCTCTCACGCCCAGTTCTCTACTCTCTCTTCGTTTCTCATATATCTTGCAGCTCTCGCAAATGAAGCTGCGAGGTCATAAAGCATCGGCCGGTTCAGACCGGAGAATTGGTGTAATCGAGGAAATGAGATGAAAGGGCAAAGTTCGCGGTTTCTGGATGCAAGTAGGATTATTTGCGATAGCGAAGTCAATAATTAAACCGAAACATCTGGTTTCAGATACGGCAATGAGACAGAGAATTTTATGATAATATAAAATAGAGATCGGTCTTTTCGTATTTCAGCTGATTAAATATTGCATAGGTCAACGACTGCTTTGCGTATTCGAAGAATCCGGATTATGGTGTTGCTTATACTTAAACGTATAGTGTATGTTAAACTATATTGATTTAGATGTAATATAATAACTGATAGTAAATACAGCAAAAAATAACATTGTTCTGCTTGTATTAAATGATAAACATAAAACATGAAACGTTGCATTCAGAATAAATTGTTTAATTCTTTAAACATCAATTTAATTATTTAAAAATCTTACTTGTTTATTAAACAATAGTGATTAAACTAGAGCTAACTAAAGTACGACGCAGTTATAAGGGCGCAAATAAATTGCGAGATACTTATTTTAACAAAATTTAATCTTCATGCATACAACGTTTCGGCTCTCTTTGGAGTCATTTTTATCGATATATTTCATCCATACGTGATACATCCTCAATCAAATTAAGTCCTCGGTCTTTTGGGGGGAGTTTTTCGATCCCTTCTGATATGAATTATAGTAATCTGAAAGATGACACTACGAAATGGGTAACCCGATAGTAAATCTACCTTACTTTAAGGGATGTATCACGTATGGATTTTGTAGATGATTCTAAAGAGAGTCGAAACGTACGCATGAAGATTAAATTTTGTTAAAATAAGTTTCTCATATTTTTGCGCCATTATAACTGCCCCGTACTCTCATTAACTCTAGCTTAATCACTATTAATTTTGAAAGTCATTATTTTATGTTTGTTTCTTAAGCCACATATGTTTAAATAAATTTGTCAAGTACACTTGTGCAATTGGGACGTATATATCATATTTGCAATAACTGAGCATTTTTTTCACCTAAATATTTCGATAGACTTGCATAAGTGTGCTTGTGTAAACATGTATATGCTTTGAAGTGAATTATATAAAACATCGAAGAATTGTTCTTTAATTAAACAAAAATAAAAAAATCTGACGTTTTGAATAAACAAAGTGATTAAGAAGCAATGATTTTATAAAAACAGAAACAAATATTTTAAAGAAGAATATAAAGTTATTTGTTATATAAAAATTTGGAACTGTTTTTGTGTAGTATTATTAATATTAATTAAGTTGAACAATTGGATATAGAAGAAACAATTAAAAAGCAATTCGTAGATGTATATTTCAACATAATTACTTTTATTCGCAATGCAAATTTTTGATTGGTCTGAATTGAGCCTGCCACGCCGTTACAAACGTTACGATTTAGTTGAATAAGTCAGTTTGATGTCATTATATTGAATGATTTTTTTTATTTGCTCCAGTCAAAATAACAAGTATGCAAGTCAAAATAACTGTACAATTTTGTCATCTAGATGCTTCACAATCTTGCACAAATATACTTGCACATGTATAATTGACAAATTTACTTAAACATGTGTAGCTGGTTTTAAATTTACATTTATTATGTTTAAAAGATATTACGATTTAAAGTAACAATGTCTCCATCAAGTTTAAATGTATAGTCAAAATTCATTATAAATAAATGAATAAATAAATATATATATAATTTTATTAGAATAGAAGTTTATAGTTAATGAGTTAATGTTTTCCTAAAATTCACATTAAATATATGATAAATCAAAATCAGGTAAAATACAAATAATTCTTATTTTGCACACATTTGCTTTATTGTTAATTTGTATTTATGTAGCGTTTTTCGGAAAGATTGTTACTGATGAAAATTTACGCGAAGTGCTGCGAGCTCATTTTAAATTAATACGAATTGTATAAGTAGCTTGTTTCTAGATTTACATGGTAATTTGCGGAGTGAATTAAATGCAACTTCATTAGATGCGAAAATTATCACATTCTAAATTCACGCTGGTAGCTTTCTATTTTGCATGTTGATACGCAGATTATAAACTCATATCTATTTTTAAAAGCAAGTCATCAATTTATAGCACTTTATATTTTATATTAAATATGAATGGTACATAGATATGTAACGACATGTTTCAATTCTTTTTTGTTTACATGCTGGATAATAATACTTTGACATATTCATTAGAAAATGATAAATTATTCCAAATTTATTTAAGAACATTGTATTAAAGATTATAGTTAAAAGAGATATAAAAATAGTTAAAATAATTATAAAGATTATAATTGGTTAAAGATATCTCAATGAAACGAAATATTAAATTCAGATTCATTTTATTAATTATAAAATTTGACACTGCTTGATGTCTCTATATTTTTAGCTATTTATTTTGATATTTGCGAATACTTGAATGCATCTGCCATCTGAGTGTAGCTATAAGATTTGAAAAGATTGCTTCCCAGAAAAAGCTTCCCAGTGAAAATTTGACGAAAGGAACGCATCGATCTGCTCTAGTAGCTTTCGCGAGATACACTTTTGTGTATTACATTTTCGTCTTTACGATAGCATCAAGCTGCAGATGCTATATTTATCGAAAAAATTGTATTCTCTTTTCAAAAATGTTCTCTCTCTTTAATAAATTTATATACATACATGAATACATACATTTATGTGTGTGTGCGTGTGTGTGTGTGTGTGTGTGTGTGTGTGTGTGTATGTAACGATCGTGGCGCAGAGAGTCGTGCGTCTGCTTTGTATCCGAAGATCCGGGTTCAAATCCCACTGATCATATCTGATTTCATTCGATTGCTACCTCTCGGAAGACAATGACAAACTAAAAGTATCCTTATCAAGAAAATTTTTTTAAATTAGGCCATTCGGAATCGGTGTTTAAACTAGATCCTGTATTTTTGAGTAAATTGTAAAAAGCGCTCACCATTAGAAATATGTTGAGGGATCACTATTAAACGCAAATGACGCGGCGCCTCAAAGCAAAGCATTATTAAATTTGTCATTCCACGGTCGAACTCAACAACTCCAGTGACCAGCACATCAGAGGCGAAGGTTCTCCTCCCTACTAGTAGTAAATTTTTATTTTACTTCTACTTACATATACCTTTATAAATAAATATATATATTATAAATAAATATATATATAAATATATGTTTTTTTCAAATTTATCTTCAGATAACGTCAAATCCTATATAATACTTATTATATATAACTATTCTTAATAAAAAATATGATATTCCTAATATCTTTGCATAATCTTTTAAATATAATACTCACAGTAGTAGCTTTGACTTTTATTTAATTTTTGTTCAATCAAAAATGGATTATTAGTATATTAATGTAGTTAGTCATAAAAGAAAATTACAATATTATGTATACTTCTATTCATGTTCATATTGGTTCATAGATACATATTGTTAGAGTTTTTTTACAAACGCAAGTTATATATTATTATACTTAAGTTAATTATATTTTGATTACTTATATATTTTTATTAATTTATTGATATATATATTATAATATTTTATACGGAAATAATTTATTTCTAACAATAAATTTATTTATTTGAATATTCATTTATGCTAAAATTATTAGAAATACGTAATATCAAATTATTGGAAAACAATTATTATCTAGTTAAAATTGTGCAGATGGATTTAACATAAATATAATAGTTTATTCTATATTATAATAATTACTATATCATAATAATTGAAAATATAGTAATTTACTGAATCAAAATATGACTTTAATTTTAATTGGATTAAGTTCATTTTCTTTATTATTTAAAAGGATTTTCATTGTTTAAATCATTGCCTCCTTTCATCATTAATTCATTTAATTATTTTGCCTCCTTTCATCATTAATTCATTTCTTATATTACATTCTTACTGCACAAAGGATTCCAATTTCAACTCATTTAATGTCGATTATCATAAAATGTTATTTAATTATTTAATATTTGTCTTTTTGTAAAATTATATCTAGTTTAAACTATTTTAAATTATATATTTTGTTTATATACTCTTTTTTCTTAATTCTATGTAACAAATTTAATTCTATGTAACACTGGTCCGTTTTAATTTTTACTTCATATTTTTCTTTATTTTTTTCTTATTGATAAATTTAATGTATCTAACGAGTTAATTAATTATTTAGTTACATAATTATTTATTTAATTAGAAGAATATTTTCATATTTCAAATTTTTATACGTTTAAAATAGGTATTATATTTATATTTATTAATTCTGTTAATTGTATGTTGCGTTTTATTAAATTACAAAATGCAGTTTAGTTATCTTTCGTATCTTTCATGTAATTAACGTAAATATATATATATATATATATATATATATAAACACCTCTTGATCAAAATAGATCGAACATGTCTTATGTCGAGCAGAAAACACCTACAAGTTAATTTCAAAGGATTTATTCACAGTCGACGTGGATACCACCAATTTCAACTATTTACCTTTCCTTCAAGATTTATCGTCAGAATTTAACGTAGGTTGCATAGGTTACATATACTGGAAAACGAGAAAGAGAAAAAAAGAAAGAGAGAAGAAAAGGCAAAATGAGATAATTGAGCCGAATAAGGCACACTTAATTTACTTTATTTTTTAAGGACTCTATTTAAGCGAATATTGAAATATAAACTAAGTGAGAATAAAATCTTTATTTAAAATCACTCACAAAAATAAAATACATTTTCCATATAGAATATGTGTAAATAAATAAACACATAATTATTTTTAATTCTGATGTTGAGTTTTAATATATGTTTATAAATATAATAAAGCTCGAATCAAAAATAAATTAAAAACAAAGTAAGAACAAAGAAACTATATATTATTTTCTGATTCAGTTAAAAAATTATTAATCAAATTATTATTACTCAAAAGAATAAAATTCCTTATGGTTTCTCTTAAAATCTTCTCTTAAACATCAATTATCCTTACTTTTGTCTTTAATTAATTTTTTAATCTTTGAAAATTTTTAACTATAATTTATAGGATATAATTTTAGCTTCTCTCTCTCTCTCTCTACAAAGTTGCAACATTGAAAATCGTTATTCTCTGGTTATGTCTCCTAACTATAGAAATTAACAAATATATATAAGATATATGTTTATATTAAATAACAAATATATATTTGTTAAATCAAATTAACACCGAAACATGGTACTATCTAATTGTCAATTAAAAAATACATAAAGGCTATAAGAGTAAAACGCGGTTGTTGTTGCGCACAGTATAAAAATTTTTTATTTACTTCTCACATGCAGAGAAGTCTTACAATAAGAACGTTTCGACTCCGATTCGAGTCATCCTCAGCTAACGAAAAATAACATTAAATAATAGTCTCGCGCGCGGTCTTCTCTCTGGCTAACCACCTGTTTCAAGACCAAGGACAATAATTCGCTGGTTGACTGTCCAGTGACCATTCTCCTTTTTTGGAGGATTAATTTGCTTCACCAAAGAGGCCTACACGTTGTCAAACTCGCCAATCACATTGAATTACACAGAACTTTGCAACTTTTCCATATGTCACTCTTGAATAATCATGATTTCTTATTGTGATTTGTCAGTTCGGAGGAACGAACTGTACTTAGTACTTAGTACTTAGTACTTAATAATTCAATGTTATTGGCGAGTTTGACAACGTGTAGGCCTCTTTGGTGAAGCAAATTAATCCTCCAAAAAAGGGGAATGGTCACTGGACAGTCAACCAGCGAATTATTGTCCTTGGTCTTGAAACAGGTGGATTGCTCAGCCACAAAGAAGACCGCGCGCGAGACTGTTTTTTAATAGTTTGTAATGTTATTTTTCGGTTAGCTGAAGATGACTCGAATCGGAGTCGAAACGTTCTTATTGTAAGACTTCTCTGCATGTGAGAAGTAAATAAAGAATTTTTATTCTGTGCGCAACAACAACCGCGTTTTACTCTTATAGCCTTTATGTATTTTTTAATTGATATTTGTTACTTTCTATAATTAGGGAATTGGATATTATAATATGTCATAATAAATATTTATAAAATAATATACTTAATGAATGTCGCAGCGAATTTTTATAATAATGACTCATACACCTACTTCATCACAAGTTTTTGTTGTACTAAACAAATTTATTGCTGTTGATTCTAAATCCCTAGCCTCTCTTTACTTTTTATGATAAATCTAAGCATATACTTTAGGAGTAAAACATATTTTTAAGTAAATTCATAAATGGGCCTTATTCGATTTAGATATCTTGAGTCGTAATAAAATTTTACAATTTATTATTGCTTATATTATAATTTTAAATTGTATGTAGATAATTTGTTTAATGATATAAGTACAAAATTATTTTATATTATTAAATGTATACAATAAACTTTTTAAAATTATTATGTATAATGTAATACTTAATTTATTACTATAAATAACTTTTATTGTATATTACTTTGCCTAATTGTTTATATAATAAATTTAATATAAATATATATTATTATAAATACATATTATTTATTACGTCCTAAATTTTTATAATAAAATTATTCTGTAAAATTGTTTTACTTTTTAATATCAATCTTGTTCTTAATAAATTTATCAGTAAAGTATTAGAATATATCATATTTGTTCTGTTTTCATGCTTTAAGTGATTATATTTAAAATCTGATTATTTATTATAAATATTTATTTATATTATATTATAGTATATTCGGAACAATTCTGAAAATAACGTAGTTTATGAAGAGCAACTTGACATTCGCCAGACTATTTACAAGAGCATTGTAGATCAGGAATGTCAGAGGTCTCCTGACACTCGCGGTACTGTATCTTGGTCACTGCTCTCTGGAGACCATCTTGCCATTGCCCAATAAATCTCGGAATAGACCTAGCTGAACAAACGTTAACTATGTTTCCTACAAGAATTTCTATTGAAAAACTCAGATATGGTAATACAATATTTGCCATTATTTTATTTAATAAATTGTAGCACGTTATACCATACAGTTTATTGTATAAAGCGGTGAAAATATAATAATTGAACCTAGGCAGCGAAGAATACATTGTAGATGTAAATAAAGGAAAAGTACTTGAAATATTTTATAATTTAACAGCATTTATAATAAATAAATTAAACCTAAAAATTTTTTTTTAAATACAGTCAGTGATACAAAAGTGGCGTTACGGTTTTTTGAAAGAAACCAAGCATATTGAAAATTAAAGTTATATTTTAAAAGAACATTACATACATTAAAATACATTTACTTACAATTAGTATTTGGTGTCCAATCATTATTATTATTATTATTGATTATAGTTTGTCGTCGATATTTTCCATGAGATTTTTAAGTAAAGATCTCTAAATTTCTAGATTTCCAAATGTGTCAAGATAAATGCTTCAAAATTAATATTCGTTTCTCTCGAAGCTTTATCTTCTTGATTGATCAGATATTTTTAATCAAATTTACATTCGAAGCTTGGGAAGTCCAATAATCGTCATAATATCATTTTCACGTCCACGAAAATCTCATAAAATTACATCTCATGGAAAGCATGATAACAGATTGTAATAACACAAGTGATTTTAAATATCATACTAAATAAATACATCTTGATATATGTAATGTGCTTTTAAAATATAACTTTAATTTTTAATATACTTGATTTCTTTTCTACTGACGACGTTTTTGTACCATTAAATGTACATTCGCAAGTGTATAATTATAAAAGATCTAAAGAAATAATATTTTCTCGTAGCGATCGTGGCGCAGAGAGTTGAGTGTTTGCTTTCTGTGCCAAAGACCCGGGTTCAAATCCCACTGATTCCAAAACATATTTGTTTTCATTCGATCGCTACCTCTCGGAAGGCAATGGCAAACCACCGAGAGTAACTCTGCCCAGAGAATCTCTCCTAAATAGGCCGTTCGGAACCGGCGTTAAAAACTGTAGGTCCCATATATCTACGATATATGCAGGAGAGATCGCCTACGCGCTGTGCAAGCGTATGGCAGACGAAGAAGAAGAATATTTTCTCTTTGAATGAAAAGTATTTGGATTGAATAGTTTTCATGTTTATTATTACATCATTTAATTTTCGCACCATGCTTGTATTCGCTATTTACGTATTTATAGTGTCTTAGAAAGGTCATCGTTCACACTTCGCATCTTAGGTAAGGGAATGACCGATGGCAATTCGAAGGCAATTTAATTAAACTTGCATAACATAGAAGAGAGCTGCGCGCTGATTGCCAGCGGCTATCTTTGGCGTCGGCGAAGGGAAGTTTACTACTTGCTGCCTTCCTGTCGCATTTTAACTGCGTAAGAGTAGAAGTGAATCGTTGAAATTCGCATACCTTGTCACATATCTTCGAATTTTATTCGCTTCTCTCTGAATTCGAAAAACATAAATAACGTTGGATTTCTCTGTAACGAATGTTTCACATACCTATCATTATGATATTCCTCATGATCGTTATTATTTTGTTTAACAAGCTTCGATGAAACCTTTACCATGTAATTTTTCTTTACTAAATTTTTTATTTAACAATTAACGATCGTAATGGCTTAAAAATCAAATATGTGTACTATTACTAATTTTTTTTAATTACAAATTATAGAATTCAGACATTAATTATAAACTAAAATTTAATGTTACAGTTTATTTATAATTAAAGATCTATTTTCGAAAAGAAAATATTTATTTTGTAAATTGTTAATTGCTTTTAAAATCTTTATTAACTTAATGTGTTAATTAAATATTAATTATCCATTTATTGTTTATATTTTTGTGATGTAAAAATTAGATATATATTTACTTGGCAGTCATCTGTTGTCACTAATACTATCGCATGCGCTACTTGATCGTCTAAAAGTAGTTTGTATTGGTCAGTTTTTAAACCTTTATATTTCAAAAATTACTGCTTGAAATAAAAATTTACAAATAACTATTTTACTTAATTTTTGAAGAACGTTTTTGCTATAGTATTTTGATTCGCGAATTTGGGAACATTATGTATACATATGTTCTATGAAAAAATTGACAAATTGATTGATATCGAAAGATTTATATTTAAAAGAAGATGTAATAAATAGAGAACTTTCGTCTTCATGATAGTGATTGAAAAAAATTTTAATTAAGAAACAGTTATGTATAGTTATTATATACTTTCTCTGTAAAACTGATTTTTAATTTAATTTACTCCTTATGTTTCATGAATTCATGTGAGATTACTCATTTATCCTATCTCATTTATCTTCGTGACTATCCAAATGCTGGGTAACAGGATTATCGTTTATTTATCAGACACAACGACGCCGCGCCAGATTGTCGTTCAAATATTTATGCCTTAAGTGAAATATATCTCTTCTGATCAACCTCAAAATGCAGTTGCGTTTTCCGTTTACATCATGTTTCTTCTTCATGCAGAACGCTGTGTAACATCCACATCTCAATCACTTCGACATGTAGCGTCTTCTACTTGGAATATTGCGCAAGAAAATCTCGGTGAATACATAAAATATAGGTAAACGAGGATCGATGAGTGATAGGCCGCTATCTTATGTGTAAATAAATATAAGGATATCCCTATTTTCTGCATATTCTATGATTCTTGAAGAACGAGGTCACGTGCACATGTACGATGAAACGATAATTGGTATCGCAAATAGAAATGACTTAATCCAATTTAGAGAATTTACGCTTCGCCGCTTGCTGGAGTTGTGCATATAGATGGACGACAAATCGAAACCTTATTGGCTCGTTAGTAGTCTCCCGAATCTTCGGCCCTTATCAATTTAGATCTCCAACTAATAAGGCCGTTCAGTCTATTGGAAGTATGAGTTGTAGTATATAAATTTACTAATGGTAGGAATATATATGTCACATGAAAAGATGGTTTTAATTGCGATAATCAACAAAAAATCTTTTGTATTTATATGTGAAGTAAAAAATATCAATTGGATATTATAACGTTAGCAAACGGTTGACCTAAATTGCAATATGTTTTTGATGATTAAGAGATTAACTTGCATTATTGATTTTATCATTTACTGATATTGTTTGGTAATATGTTGTTAAAAAATTGATGACATTGTTTTATGTGCATTGTACTTTATGTTCGTTGACGAAACAGTTGCTTGGGAAATGGAAAAAATTTAGATCATTTAAAATTATCTTTATTTAAAAATTGATAGGTAAAATTATCATCGTTTAAAATCTTTATTTTTTTATTATTAATATATTTTTTATATATTTATATTTTGTTACGATATATTTTATTACGACAAACTTAATCCTAGATCATTACCTATGGGTATGACTTACCTTGTACGATTTTTTACGTTGCTGTAACTTTTTTATAATATAATTTAAAGACTTGGATTGAGGTTCAAAAAACACTTTAACTATCCATAGATACGATAAGCCTGCAGAAATATTTTTTTCATTATTCTCAATGAGAGTGCACGTACGAAAGTTTAAATAGGATATGACCTGACACTTATGGGTGGCTAACTCGTAAATTTTCGGCGTTTTGGATATCCCTTTATTTTTTATTTAATATACGTTTACTGAGTTTTAGATAGTATAAGATTAAGTGTATGAAATTGAATTGAAAAAAATATATTTTGCTATAATATTTATGCATTATTACGTGTCGTGTGATATTTTTTCGCTTTTTAACGCGCGCAAACACTATGAAACTTCTGGGACTCTGTTCGAGATCCGTGTTTCTTAATTACATATACAATAATAATATTTATTCGTTACAATCTTTTATCTACCATTTTATATTGTTCAAATGATAAAATTTTGCTTATTGTAAAATTATGATTTATTGATTTTTCAAAAACTTCAATTTTCAATAATTAAATTTTCATATATTATTTTTTTTGTTAATCCAAAGGCTCAATTAAAAAACCACCGTTTTTTTGTTAAAATTAAAAAATTTGAGATTTTTTTCACAAAGTGCTCATTTTCAAAAAATTTTTTGTGATACAATTTCTTTAAAAAATTGTAATTACTTGAGAATAAAATATTTATTCGGGTCTTGTTTATCATCTTTATCTGAGGTATCAATTTCACATATTATGAGCAAAAAAAATGTGCTTTCTGTTCAGAGATATAGTGTGACAAAGTTACAAGATTTCCACAAATAGACTCATAGATGACAGGGAAGGTACCGAAAATTACATAAGGGTGGTGACCTAGGGTTAACTATCATTATTTCTACAATTTTATTTGAGAAACATCTTAGCATGATTTATTTATCACGATAGTGTTTTTATTTGTTTTGTTTAATAGTTGGTTGCAATTTTAAATTGGTTTGACTCAGCCTAAACAGTATGGTCTAGCTGCGTAAAAAACGTAGAAAAGCGGGTCACATAAAGCAGTTGTTTGCTGTGGAGACGAAGGACGGGGCTCTATCCAGTATTTTCACCTTCGTACGGGTCAAGATGAAGGTGCTCGCGGATGTGAATTTACGATGTTACTAGGCGGTGGGGTTATCTCATTACTTTTTTTGTTCATAATATGATAAACGCAACTCCGAATGCCATCTTTTGTTTTCGCAGAGCTACTCTGTGACGCAAGTTTCATAACGACTGCAATTGAAAAATTTTTAAGAAAAATATGAAATCTTTTCATTTGTACGAATATATGTATAATGTTGTATAAATTTAATAATACATATACACTTACGTACTTCTTATAAATATTCTTTTTCTATCAAAGGATGCTATACATATAAAATTATTTATTAATAGGTAATAATAATTATTCTATTCTCTAACAAACAAGTACAAAAGAATAGCAAAAGATTCAAATTTTTTAATGTTGGCTGTGTGGCATTTCTTTAATAAAATTTGAAACTCTAATAATTGTTCCACACAAAATTTCTTCTATGAAAATACTATCTAATTGAGTTTACTCATCTTGATTGAATTGATCAACTCTGTAATTTTGCAAATTGGTGTGCTAATAATAGGATCTTGAAATAGAGAAACTTTTGATATGATTATTATTAAATTTCTTTTTACATTACTGCAAAAAAGACTCTAGTTAAATTTTGTTTTGTAAGATACATGTTATTATGTGCTGTTGCTGTGCTGAAGAATAAGCTATATCGCATTTACTTTTATAACTAACCATTTTGATCGTATCTGTTTAAGTTATGATTTAACGATTAACTTTTACAGTTTTAATTTTCATAATTTAAGATTATAAAATATAATATAAAGTTATTTTAGCAGATTTAAAATTGCAAAAAATATTTTACTAATGCAAAGTGTACCATTTATCTTATTTATCTCAAGATCAGACTATTCGATAATTGAATTGACAATTTCGAAAAGATATCAAGTTCTCAAATTTTACAGAAAACTAAAAAAATATTTTTTTTCTAATTATTTGAATTAACGCCACCAAAATTTGCATAATCACTTTATTGATGACTTATTTGTAATTGCTGATTATGGTAACCATTTTTGAAATTATATCCTTCTAGCTAGATTAAATTTGAACGTTTGAACATGATTCCTTTTCAAAACCTAACAAAGCAAATTTATAAGATGACATGATTTTTATCGATAAAAAACATTTAAAATTGTCAAGAGAACGATTTATTTTCTTTACTGTATTAAAAAAACTGAAAGCCGATACTGAAAGTAATTTGCACAAATTACAGAAAACTCATATTGTGTTATCTGATATCGAAAAACGATTTAAATTTGTGAATTTAGAAAGTAGAATCAAAAATCTTCCTTGGGACGTTTTTCTTGTTCAGATGATACGAAACTCATAAAGCCATTTCAAGGTTATTTCTTCCCATTTTCAATATAGAATATGATCCATTTTCATAGCTAACGATGCACACAAGCAAGCAGAATGAGAAAATGCAAAAAACCGTATTTCGACAAAAATGGGATATGGGGACACTTTTTCAAAATTGATAATTCAATTAAAGAATTGCGTAAATAGATGTATGTGTTTATTGAGCATAACAATATTCAGGAATGGTATAGTTTCAAAAAATAGTTTGTATTTTATTTATATTATTTTCTAATACAATTTTATATATATTTATTATAAAATAAGATTAAAACAATTGAATAAAATATCTATTTTTTATATAATCAGAATAGCTATTTGTCATATACCATCGCTGAATTTCAAGCACAGGATTCTGAATGAATCGCAGTTACAACATTGAATGCGCATGAAAATATTTTTTATTTGCTTGATATTGTGAAACGCTTTGAATCCGATATCCGATTGATTGAAGAATTGCTACGGTTGTTACAACAATATTCTGTATATTTGGGAAAGAAATAAATATAAATTTATGTTATATTAATGTTACATTGAATAAAGTTGTTAGGATATATCTATTTATACATGGTTCTTACAACCATAATTCTTATGATAAATAATATTTGGTTAAAATACCTTTTTACATGATTGCCTCAATCAAAGGATTATTACTATTTTTTTAATGTAATCTGCAGAACAAATAGTATGATTGAGAGATCTATAAGATATAATTGCAGCATATTATTTATATCCCAGTCAGCGAAATGTTTGTAGAATTCTAGCAGATTAGCAGCAACTGTCTGCATTAAACTCGTGTTCTTCTGATATAACCTAAGCTAATCTGGCAGATGGTAACAGGTTCTGCTCGATTTCTGCTGCCAATTTGCATCAAATTGCTAAACTGAGTGTAGAGCTACTTTGTTTCTGCCCCCCAATTTGCTGCTAAGTGCTGCATGTGAACAGATTTTATTATATTTCTGATATAGCATATTATCGTCGTTATCTGATAATACAGTAATATTACAGTTAGATTAATATTGTAACATATATATACATATATAGCAGGTATACAGGCTAAGAAGAGGTAATCATATAAGTCACTTTCAAAGTATTATTGTTCTCATAACTCTTTTATATGAATAGGCGAAAAATAACATTATTATTCTGTTGAAACCTTAATTTTTTTCTCCATGTAAAACATACTCTGAATAATCGATTAGTAATATATGTGCATACATGTTTTGTATATGAATGGTGTTGTATTGCGTAATATGCATGTATCGCTTGATTTTTTGTTTATTTTTTAATACTCGTGCTTCGAAAAAATATTTAATGTGCAATGATGTTGTGGCATGAGAATATAATAATAGCGCGGTTAGGAAAACATTTAAAAGGTGTTCTTTTATTTAAACTTAAAATTTTATATGATTGTAAGGAATCAATTGTGATTTCTACCCAGCTTAATGACAATAACAGACAATAATTTATAATAAACCCAATTTCCACAAATATTTTAAATTATTTATTTAATCATAACTATGTTAAAATAAATAGATAATTTAAATATTATCTATAAATTAATTATATAAGCGAATTATCTTTTATTATTTGCTTATTTAGAACATAGACTTTTATCAAATATAGATTTGTGAAAGTTAATAAAAATATGGAGTCTTTATTTAATAAATTTTAATTTAAAGGATGTAATCTTCAAAAAAAGATGCATTTTTGAAAATTATATACGCGATTTATTTATTTCAATAGCGCGCTATTTTAGAATCTATGCTTGGAAAGGAAAGAATGCTATAAGTAATCGTTATTGTGCGAATCATGTACGTAAATTTCAATGTAATTTTTAGTAATGTTTAATTCTGGTTGTTAATCTTATGAAGTATTTTAAACAAAGGAGAGAAAAAAGAAGTCATGCGACATTTTCATTAAATAGGAAAAGTTTTATAGATTCTGTTACATATTTTTTTTAAAGATATAAGATTTATCAATTTTTTCATTCCTCTAATATTAATTGTGGATCCTTTAAATTTACATTTCAAGTATTTGTAACTTTTCCAACATCTATGTAAATTCGGGACTGATATCAAGAGAGCTAAAGGAACAAGAACTAAAATAACCATGAGCGGCTGTGCTGACATTTTCACATCAGTGAACAAATTCAAGCGAATCTTGAGATTTACATCCATGCGAATGACTTTTCATCAACGCAGCCGCTTTATTTCTCTGACGCGAGATTATGAAATGCGCCAGATGTTTTGTTATTCGACTGAGAAGTGACGTAAAAAATGACGTAATGCGCTTTTCTAGACTAAATTTTGACTTAATCCGCAACATTTTATCACTTTATCTTTTCATGTAACAGTTTAATTGAAGAATTTTTGATGCAATTCAGAATTTTACTTTATTAAATTTAAATAATTTTATTGATAAGAATTATTTTATATTGTTACAGAAATCATATAAATTATTTTCCTTTGAAAAATATAATTTCTCTTTTAAGTGGGAGTAAAAATGTATAAAGTAAAGATTTTTAGTAAACACTTTGATATTACAAATAATCTAAATAAAGTCAAGCTTGTGTAAGTGAATAACAGTAAACCTAAATAAATCAGCCTTTAACGAGCAATTTGATTTCGAAATAACCACTCAATTAATCATCTAACAATATCATTCACTTTCTGTGACTGGAAATCAATTTACTGACTTCTCTAAAATAACCAGTACAAGGAATTGATAACATATTGGACTTCCACATATTCTCGCCCGAAAACGAAGAACTGTTGAATACTTAATTTATGTTTCAATTTTACAATGTTAACGAAAACACATGGATAGCATTATATTATTCACATTTAATGGCGTGTTTAAAACCAAAAAAATCTAGATCGAAGACTCATATAAGTTAACTATGATTCATGATGATAATTAGGATTACTAACACGAAAAATTATTATACATATTAATACTGTTAATTTATAGAAATGTAAAGAAATTTTTCACTAAAGAAGGCTCTATGTAGCACGAAACGCGTTTGATATTATCAGATGTTCAATTAAGTAATATTTGTTCGGAATAAATTGAATGATATTGTTAGATGGTTAATTGAGTGGTTATTATTATTTTGAAATCGAATTGCTCGTTAAAGGCCGATTTATTTAGGTTTACTTTGATATTACTTTTAACATTTTAATACTATTGCAACAATTAAATTTTAAACACTATTGCAACAATTCAATAAAGTTTAACGAAAGAGTAACAAACATTCTGTGACAAAATCGTATTTTTTTTCTGTCTCGTTTAAAATACTTCGTAAAACCGATTATACAAACAGTTCTTTGATCGCGAGTACTTGCGTGCTGAGCGCAGACATGTCGATGTACTTCTTTCGGCTGCACAACCTACGCCGTGAGGCGGAGGAGGTACGGAAGAAGCGACAAAAACGTGGCAGAGGCAGTCAGGGCGGTCAACTTGGGACCAACCAAACGGACCAGTCCCAACCAACAGCTGGATCCATGCAATGCTGCAATCGGATCCATCGAGGCCCGAGCAGACTTTTCGAGCGGGCCCCTTTACAACCTAGCGACTCGCTTGATGAAATCGCCTTCCAAATACCAAGGTAATCCTCTCACTTGCACGCTTCTGCCTCGAAACTTTCTTCATTCTTTGTGTCGCTTCCTTTTCATTAATGTCCTTTTAGACATATAGCTCGTGATTTACATAGTTACTTAGAATTTTTAATTAATACTTAACCTTAGCTCCCCACACTTATTTTTGGTTATTTTCCCTATGGGGATTTCCTTTATCCCCACCTATGGGTTTATGACACCCTGTAACTTTGAAAAGCTATATCTCTGAATAGAAAGCATAGTTTTTAGCTCATAATATATGAAATCAATACCTCAGAGTCTAATAAAAACGATAAACGAGATTCGAATAAAAAATATTTTATCCTCAAATAATTACAATTTAAAAAACATAGTGTTACAAAAATTCGCAAAAAATGAGTATTTTGGATAGTTAAAGTTCTTTTTGAACCTCATTCCTAGTCTTCAAATTATATAAAAAGTTACAGCAATGTAAAAAAATCATATAGGATAGTCGTACCCATATATGAGGAGCTAAGATTAATTATTTAGCAATTTTTAAATATGTAATTTAAAATACATATACTGTATGTAACTTTTTAATATCTAAATGTAGTACTTTTGTAAATATAAGTATGTTTTAAAAGACATTTAGTGCAATTTTGGCTAATAAATAATGTGTTTTTATAATCACTTTTTCAGAAAAAAGGAATTATTAATCTTATAAATCATAAATTAATCTTATAAATAATAATTTTTTAATGATAGCATAAAATTTACGTAGATTTATTTTAAGATGTAAGTCATTATGTCATGGTACGTATTATGGCTTATTTATATACATATATTATCATGTTGGAACCATAAAACAGAAAGGCTATTCAGATGACATCACTAATGCGAAATGTTCAGTGCAATAAGTTGTAACAGCTGAAATTGAATGAAGTCTATCATCATTTAAATGCAGTCATAAAGTTTTATTCTAATCCGCTTAACGGATTCATTAAGACCTTATCCGTAGGTTTCTGTTTTGTTTTTCCAACACGGAACACCTTACATTTCAAGAAACAATGATAAAACGATTCACGCAATTTAAAAATGTCAGCTCGCGAATGCTTATCTAGTACCTTTACGATCCAAATGTAATTCTCATCCTGATCTTCGCGTGAAATGAAAGTCGTAAAGCATCACGATAGCAGTAGAACGTTCCACTTCTTACAAAAGGGTCAAAGGTCAAGAGATGAGACTACTAAGAAAAGAAACGCAAAACTTATAAACATAAAGAATCTTAAAATAAATATAAACTTTATTAAGTCGTCAGTTTGTGCGTTGTCATTATTTTTGTGCAATTCCGTACAAAAATAAAAAAGTGAAATGCACAATAAAAGAACAAAAATGAATTTATTATCTAAAATGTTTTATCCATTCTTACTCTTTTTATGTATGAATTAATATTGTTTATATAAGCTGGAATTTTCCAAATAATATTCTTTTCCAAATAATATTAAATAAATTATATGATTATTGTTTAATAAAAACAAAAGAATCGAGTAGCCTTAATAAATTATAATAAGTTATAAATTAGAAGATAACTTAACAAGTAATTTTAAAAAAATAGTTAACTTAAGAATTTTTTAGTAAAATTTTTAAATAGTATCTCTGATCTTATAATTTATAGAAATCTAACATTTTTCTCAATGATTGCATTTTAATCGATATAATGTAATCAATTTTTCGGACAAAAGAAGCGCGTTCTTGCTCGATGTTCAGTTTTCGTAACGCGGTGCTGTCGGTTTGACGTTTCGCCCGTTACGCTAGCAATTTTATTGTACCAAAGTTCTATTTTTAAAGTTGGTGTTCCTTAAAAGAAGTGTCATTTCGTGACGCGTGTTCGAGTTTCCTTGCGCGACTTTTCCGTGAGCCTTTTCCTATGAGTGCAACATTTTTACTTTGTATTATAATATACTTTCTTTATTTGCATGTCAATATTCTTTAAAACGATAATCGCATAAATAAAAAATCATTTGTGATATAAACCGAAGTTACGAATAACTACACTTTGCAGATCGTAAAGCTATCAGCTTTCTCTATTTTGCTTCATTCAGTAAACGGAAGATATAGTGACAGGGCGCGGTATTGCTCCCTCGTTCAACTCTGGGTTACATAGAAGTCGAACTTTTAATTTGTTTAATTACGTTTGGCTTCTGAGAGTGCCCGTGGACGCAATCCCCTCAGGATTAGCCTCGCTTTCTTGTTTCCAACGAGCGAAAGAACTCGCTTAGTTGACGGAATTTCTGGAAGCAAACCCAGAGAGTCGCGGTTGACTAGTTTGGAAACGAGAAGATGGAAAATGATGGTAGAAAGAATTGGATTACGCTTGGATACGCCGACCACGCTCCCACTCAACCCGCAAAACTTTCGATCCTATCCTGAGATTGTCACTATTGCGCGTCTCGTAAATTGGAGACAGTTACGCGAAAGCGACACAACTATTGACTTCCTTACTTTTCAGATATATTTTAAAATAAATAAATTGTTTGCTTCAATAAAAATATTGAAGCAATGCAGAATGGTGTTTATTATTTATTTTTCAAATACTTTCATATCAACAATTATTTAACACCGGTAGTACAAAGAATTTATAATAAAAGCAGAAAATATTTTGTTGCTTTTTCATTTAATTTTTTATGTAATTTTTACTGTTCTTTTGATACGTTCTAATTTTTAACTTTTAAGACATTGATTTAGATTTTTCATACAATATTACTCTATAATTAATTAAATTATTTTACAAAACGAAAAAATTATGAGATTGAAATTTTTTCTAATTGATACGTGCACGCTATTTTGTGCTTTAGAATACAAACCTTTTATTCGATTTTAAGCTCAGTTATGCTTTTCGGCGAGCGAATCGTGCGGGATTTATGATGTAAAGGATTTAGTAATGCTACAGGAGTTCAGTAACGAGGTGGTTTGAGAAGTTTAGAGGAAGCTAAGAGTGAATAAGTAATCCCTATGGTCGCCAGTGTTCTGCCGCGCCCATGAGAACCAATCACGAACACACCCCTTTGTCAAAGCTCACCCATGTCATTTACATTGGCAGCAAATTTATGTCAGACTATCTTCATTTAACGAGCGCAACGGCACAACAAAGTGACACGATTCTCGATCGTTTATGACTTCGTTAAAAATAAAAGAATACTATTTTAAAGCATTTCTAAATTTGTTACGGAAACTTAAAATTAGAAATGTTTTTCGCTTTTAGTTTTCACTTATGCTGCATAAAATATAAATTATATAATATTCTGAAAATAAAAAATAAGCTAAGCAATCTAATTGCACATTTATATATAACATTTTGACAAGATACACGCTCCAATTTAATATTTATCTATCGTTGTTTTAATCAGCTACGACATAAATATATATCTATATATATATCAAGATATTTACTTGATAATTTGTATACTATACTATACCTCCTTGTCAAGTAAATATCTTGAAGAGTGTTTAATCAATATCCGTCAATCGGCATTGACCTAAAAATGTCGCGTAAATGATGAATT
Source organism: Solenopsis fugax (assembly GCA_003595255.1). Classification (NCBI taxonomy): domain Eukaryota; kingdom Metazoa; phylum Arthropoda; class Insecta; order Hymenoptera; family Formicidae; genus Solenopsis; species Solenopsis fugax. The sequence continues at coordinate 24,910 of QKQZ01042453.1, forward strand.
TTTTTGTACTTGTTGGAACTTCGATTATGTCATTTGTAAGTTTTGTGTAATATTTGTAGTTAGTTTTACTCATTTAATTTTTTTATTATAACATTGATTATCATTGCTCTATAGTAAGTGGTTTTAAATATTTATAGGAAACGTATTACAAATATGATTCATCAGTTTTTAACCGTCACGCTGATCTGATATGCAAAATAAGTTTAACTTTCTTGAGAAGCGAGGTAAATAACTCGTGCATGTTATTATGAATGTTATGATTAAATTACATAATAAATTCAAAGATATATTAAATAGAAAGTAAAGAAAATTAAAAATGAGATATTTAGATATTTTACACTGTCATATAAAAGTATGTATTATACAAATGTAATATAAATAGACGAAAAATCAAATTAGCAATGAAACTCGAATTAAAATAAATTTTGTCATATATATCATATTTGATTTTTAAGAAAACTAAATTTAGTTGAACTAATGTAAATATAACTGTTTCGATATATCAATTGGTTAATTTTATTGTAAGAAAATCATTTAATACGATAATCCTTACATGTAAGCTTCATATCTTTGTATCATTTTTTGTTTTATTTTGTTTAAACAAATTTGTACGTATAGCTTATTAACGTTTCAGAAACTAGTAATTATTTAAATCAAATAACATTAATAAATTGCGAGGGATAGGACTATAAGTAATTCACAAAAGCGATTAGCATCTGCCGTTTTTCTTTATGTACGAAATGAAGTTGACGAATGATTTATTTTAGATAATAACAGAAAACGCAAAAGAATAGAATACTCTTTGGGACGGAGGTGTAGAGCGTTACGACGCGGCGTACGCGTTTACGGTAATCAAGAATAATCGAGGTCTCGTGTGTCTCACATTGAAAATCACTTCGTGTCGTTGCTCTGTGTACATTAATATTGATGTCGGATTTTCAAATCTATCGCTGTCAATGACGAAGAGGGCAATGAGTATTATACTTTTATCTTTCAGGTGTATATATATCCATAATAAAGTCGCAATCGCAGATAAAAAAAGAGTTATCTCGATAAAACATAGACACGCATTAGTGCGGATATATACATAATTCGAGCCCACCACTTTTCAGCACGTACGCCGCATTGTCGAGACAATGGTGCGAAGAGATAGCAAATGGTAGCTTTAAATTTGCTTTATTGCTAGATAACTGCATCTCGTAAGCGCGTCTTGTTACTGCCAGAAAAAAAATATTACATTGTTTTATAAGGGATATGTTAGGAAAAAAGGTATAATACTTTTTTATGTGCAAAATTTGAAGATACATATATAAAAAATGTAATAAAACTTTTTTTACGAATTAATCTTTAGACTTAAAATAGGTAATAAAATTTTGTTTTTTTTTTAACCTCCAAATGATTTTTATTCGTGAATTTTAATACCGATACTACAATTTACGAATGTACTTTTAGTAGCGATTTTAAAAACTATTTAACATTAAAAATTGAAATAATACTTTACTATATTAAAAAAAGAATGTCAATTTTGTGAATTTCTTTTCATTAAAATTAAATTTAAAAATAAGGAAGCATATATATGTAAGAGAAAGATGGAATAAATCGGACCTATTTGCAGTTTTTGCTCTCTATAAGGCGCAAATAAAGTCTGATCGTAAAACTGAAGGTGCCGTTGGAAAGATAATTTAATCCCTTCATTTTTGCTTCAGACTATTTTAATGTATCTCTCACTTGTGTTAAAGTATAATGGAAAATGTAAAAACGCTTTTTCCTGTCCGATTTTGAATCAATGGTTCCAAATCGAATCACCCCCTGATCCAAATCTAACATTCCTACTTTTTATCAACTTTTAGATAGAATTTTTAAAGATTTTATGTATTTTTTTTAGTAACTTATATTGAGTAAAAACGAGCAATGTGACAGTCGAAAATGAAAATTTTATTCAGAAAAAAATTGGTGACAGTTTATTTAGACAGTTTAATTAGAATTAAAATCAATAAAATCAATAAAATTCAATTATTTCGAGTGTCATTTATTCCGATGTCTCATAATATTTTACTGATTTAACATTTCTAGGACCAGATCTGCTCGGCCGATCACCAGAGTGTTACAATCAGATTGCAAATCCGATTTGGACACAAGTCCTTCGAACTTTGGAACAAATTTTACAATAAACCGCAAAAGTGATCACAAAACGATATTTTTGAATTCTACATTCTTTAATTATCTTTAATCAATTACTTTTGAAAATTTTAACATTTTAAAAATAATGATTTAAAAGGATTTTGTATTTTTTAAAAATTTTTGCACGATGGCTGAAAATACACATTTGCGTTTATTCTATGAATGTTATGACAGAGAACTATTGTTAAATCGCTATCACATGTTCGATGTCTTATAAGGACTTTATATTATAAATGACACGCAAATTTGCTTGACTGTATTCATTTAAATTGAAAAGGTTCTTTTTGGAACATGGTCCAATTTACTCCACTCTCTCCTATATTATATATATATATATATATATGTGTGTGTGTGTGTGTGTGTGTGTGTGTGTGTGTGTGTGT
>QKQZ01042484.1:0-21577 GCA_003595255.1 Solenopsis fugax
GGTCTACAAAAATAGACATCACACAGCAAAAGGTAAACACGAAATGTTTCAAATACATTCAACACGATACATTCAAAGTTTTCAAAAAAATCTTATTTATCTTATTTAAATTTTGAAGAAATACTGACTGTCAGAAATTACTTCGATTGTCGCAAAACACATTTTTTACTGCCACGACTTCAATATGACGCCGTCGCCAACGAAACTTTATTAGCAACGTCGTTACAGTAGAACGCGTTTACAGTATTTAAATTTAAAGTAAATTTTTAACATGTACCCATTCAAAGATATTTTCATTTTTTCGAATAACCTCATCTTTTGAATTGCCCCAATCTCCTCTAATATATATGAAAGAGAAAAAAATATTTATAATGCCGGAAAGTGCGGGAAAAATTGCTAATAACAATAAAATGGCATACAAAATATGTAATGCATACGTGACATTATCGTTCAATTTTCTTTATTTCTATATGATAAGACTTGGATATATTGTAGTATAAGTATACAAATCTGTATATATTTTAGTATACATATATATTTACGCTCATTTTTAAATGCATATTACATAGACTTATACATAAAAGCAATTTTTAATAAAAAGTATTAATTTTTTTCTAAATCGCTCTTCGTTTAATCCAAAACCAACGACAAGGACGTGGTAATTAAGTAGTCTCATTTTTTTGCATTTTAATTTTTTTTTAATTATTTGTTATTTTTTATAAATTTTTGTCCATTTTGTTTTAGTATTTTTTAATATCAAACATTTTATTTATTATATCATATTATTAGTGTATTATAATATTATAGTAAATTATAGTATGCGTGTTATATTTTTTATTTTATTAAAGTATATGAAAATTAGCATTCATCATTCTCTGTCTTAGAAAAAGATCTCTCAGAAGCGTCATCAAAATAGTTATTTAAATAATTTGATTTGTATATACCGTAATATATAAAATAAAAAAATGTTTGCTACTAAAAGATTAAACAAAAATGGACAAAAATGCATAAAAAATAATTATAAAAATACATTTAAAAAATACTGGGGCTAGTAATCATTAGGTTCTTGTTGTTGATCTTGAATTAAACGAAGAGTGATTTTAATAAAATTTAATATTTTTTATAAAAAATTGCTATTTTATGTATAAATCTGTATGCACAATCATATGAAAATAAGAGTAAATATACATATATATTAAAATACATACAAATCTGATCATATAGAAATAAAATTATTTGAAACATAATGTCACGTACACGTTTACGTATTTTGTATAATATTTTATTGTATAACATTGTATTATATAACATTTTATCAACAATTTTCCTTGTTCTTCCCGGTATATATATTATTTTTCTCTTTTATATATATATCAAGAAACTGTAAAATTAGTTTTTCTAAGTTTCTACCTAGGGCCAATTTTGGTCATTTTCATATACCCTCTTTTCTTAAAAAGAAATAATATATCCTTGTTGATCCCGGGATATTTTTTTTATTTGTATAAAAATGGCAGTCACCGAAAGAAATGGTAACAACCCAAAAAAATGTGAACACTTTTTAATCGACCAGTCTTTTATATTTATGTGTTTAACATCAATATGAGCGTTTTTCTTATCTATTACCTTTTAATATTGTAAAAAACTGAAATCAAAAATAAAAAAACTCAATCGTCAAGGATTTGGGAAACATGTTAAGAATAGTGTAAAAATTTCAAATAAATTCGTTGTATAGAGTTTTCACGAAATCGTGCACGGGTTTTCAAAAATTGATTCCAAGAAAAACGCATTTAAAGTTTGATTTTAATGTTTTTACATTTGAGCTTAACATTATTTAATTTTACCTTAATTAGCAATTCCTGGCGTGTACAGTAGACCCTCTGTGCCTCAATAAGAATGTAGATAGCAAGAATGTCAACACAGGTATAGTAAGAGAACCATAAGAAAATTAACAGGCATTGATCGATTAACTACCTCTTCAGGTCAGGCGCTACGGAATTTGCTCCCAAAATCACTGTTTCTTTATTTTTTCAAATTTTTTTGATTTTAGGAAGTACTTCTGAGAGACTATACTTTCAGAAAAATATACTCATAAAAAAATCAATTTTCAGGTGGTCCTCCTTAAACTATACTGCACAATTAACATACGTTATATCGCGCAGCATTAATGTCAATATTACTTTCGAAAGAATAGGTTGCGTTTTTATTAACCACCATTAGTGCATTGATATGCACCTAACAGCGTTAAGAACATTCGCCGACACAAAAGAAGAAGACAATATCTGGCGATCTATTTCGTGACGTGCGAACGAAAGTGCTCCCGGACATGGTCTGTGAGCTACAAGCGTCTAAATGATCAATGATTCGGATTAATGTGATTTATAGGTACTAAACTCAATAAGAAAAAACCAAAGATGAATGAAAGAGCGCCGATGCTCTTTTTGCATGAAGTCATGTTTTTCATTGCTATTTAGAACGATGAACAGTCAAGATATAATAATATAAGATAGATTTATGATATTATTGCAAATGCGAAAATAGCGGAAACCTTCTTTCCAATTAGCCGATTATGCAAATTCTATCGTATGCACGTTCCATCTTCTAAATATATCATTGTTACATTTACCAAGCATTTTTTGTAAATAGTAGAAAACTCGCAAAAAAATTAAGTCACGATAAACGAGTAATGTAGAAGTGTGCGAAAAGCATTATGAAGTCGAATCAAATCGAATGGAATCTTTGACATGTTTAAAATTGAATTGAATCTGAAGTTTTCACATGGAATCGAATCGAATCGTATCATCTTGATTCGAATCAAAATTTCCCGCATTTATATTATATAATTTAAATAAACGTAAATAAAGTATTTTTAACGATAAAATTCTTCTTAACAGACGAAAAAGTTAGTAAAAATTTTAGAAAATAACTTATTAATTAAAAATCTTGAATAAATAATAAATAATTGTTAAATGAAATATGTGTTAAGTAAAAATTTAGAATTCTAGACAATAAATGTGAAGGTATTATACTGATAAATAAGCATTGAATACATATCGTACAAATTATATGTAATGTTACTATCGAAGTTATAATACTTTAATACTTCATTAGGAAAATATAAACAATTTCAAATTTTGCTCTAAATTCTATAAAATCATAATACAAACTTATGAAATGTTGAAACAAATTTATGAAAAGATTATTTATCGTGTACACAAAATTTTAAACAGTTTATAAAATTTACAAACGATAGAAAAGTTTTGAAATCGACAATCAGATATGAGAACCGGGACGCGCTGATATAAGATTGGTCTCACGGAAGATATAAATGAAATAACATCAAAATAGATACGATCAATTCGAAATCAAATCATAGATGATTCAAAGTTCTCGATTATTCAAATTCGAATCTTTCTAATTTGAAAACGAATTGAATCGAAAGTGGATTCAATTCGAACTATTCGCACACCTTTAGTTAGGTTAGACTCAACATTGTACTCGAATTCTTCTTGAAACTCGGAGTCACGCGATCATACATTACGTGAGAAACATCTGGAGCACCTTGCCAGAGCATTCTACTCTCAAGCACGAAACGGTAGCAAAGACTAGGTAGTCAAGAGAGAACTACTACTGCCTTTTAGGGCCGTTAAGTGCACAACGCTTCAACTTATTTCGTTTCCTCGTCGCTTCTCGATCCGTCTGTGGCCTCGCCTCAGATCAGATCGAATCAGCCGTCTGCCCTGCCTCTCGTACGACGCGAGACGAACGCGTTTATGTGGACAATCCCGCGACCTCGATCCTTCTCAGAACGCGCGAACTGGCAAGGGACTGCACCACGAGTTTTTAGCGCGATCGTGAAAACGGAAAATGTTCCTTTTCTTTTTAGTTGTGAGGACACTTATCGCGAATAGCAACAACACTGACCAGTTAAGTTAGCTAAGTTAGCTAATAATGATGTAATGCGTGATTATATCTAAAGTATAGTTAAAGAAAGAGATAAGCGATTAGAAAATTATCGAATGAAAAGAAGAATGGAAAACGATTTAAAAAAAATAAAATGTAAGGAAGATGAAATGATTATGATGATGAGGCTAATAAGAAGTAGAAAACACAATTGATTTACGAAATAATCCAAGAATTTCGAAGAGACAAACAATAAAAATTTTTACCTCTTTATCTAATTTTCTATTATACACTTCATGTGATCGTGATACGCTAATCGCTAGCAAGAAATAACATTGGTAAGAAGCAGTTCTAACGAACATAGAATCTTTAATGGATGATTAACATTATTGGGACATATATAAAATAGCACGAACTCCAAAACTGTAACGTGTGATGCAATGTATTAAAGGAGGTAAGTTTTTCTCTGGAATCTAGGACGCAAGCTCTCTGAAATTCGTGAAAGATCATAAGATAACAGCATCTTTCCGTCGTATCTTAGTGACGTGCACTCACGTGATCTAATATCACACATTCGCGAAGGCACGCCGCGCGCCGTCGAGTGACGAAGATTCTTTGGACGGGGCTGCGATTGATCGATTTTGAAGGGATCCGAAGAATGCCGACGAAACGACAGTGGCGTCGATGGCAGTGGCGTAGTTTTCGGTAAATGTATCGAAGCTCGCGAGTGACGCGAAGCAATGTCGTTGCCCTCTTCTCCTTGGTCTGCTCGGCTGTCCGGCTTGGCTGTCCGGCCTGGCTGTCCAGGCACCACCACCGCCATCGCCATCGTCTTCGCCATCGTTACCACCGCCGTTGCCGCCACCGTTGTCCAGTTCTTCCTCTTTCTCTGTCTTGATGTCGTTTTTTCGCTCTCTCGTGATGCTGCCACCGCTGCTTGCTGTTACCGCTACCACCGCTGCCACCGCTGCCACCGCTGCCACCGCTGTCACTACCACCACCGTCGCTGCCGCCGCCGTCGCTGCTTCTGCCGTCGTTACCTCCGCCGCTATGGATACGTACTATCTCTGTCCCCTCCGCGAAAGCATCCTCTTATTCCCACTCCTTCTACGGAGCACCTGTCGTGTTAGGGAGTTCGGCGCGTTAGGGGCGCTCGACGAAGGTAAGTAGATGGTAGGTTATCAGTCGGCGGAACATCTTCGTCGCAAACGGGAACGCGAGCTCTTCGGTGTGGTAACGCGTGTAGAAAAGAAACAAAAGTCAGATGTGGGAATGTTAATGTCTATGCTAAAATTATATCACCTGTTAATTAATGTTTCATTTAGTCACGTAGAAAAGTAAAGTAGTTTAAAAAAAAGATTGCTAGTGTCTGCTAGATATTTTAAAAGACTAAAAGTATTTTGTTATTACGTACGGAGTCATTCGGACATTTTCCGGCCGAGACATTCGCGATAATACTGAGATACAGACGCGTTCCCGTAAGTTGCAGTCGCACGATGACCGCGACCGCGACCGCGCCAAGGTAAACGCCAGCAAGGAGGTCACGACGCCGGTGAATTGTGTTAAGTGCACCAAGCGACTTATCCAGCCAAGTCCGCGAGAAATCTTACCATTAGTAGTGTACACGACGGTGAACGATAAACTTCCGACAATATAGCATCTTAACGGTCGATATCGAGGCAGTAAAAAAAAAAGATAAAGTAATCTATATCCGTCGTAAAGTTTTTGGAATAAGACAAGCGAAATAATAAGATAATAAGAAGACTGCCGGGATGCTGCACGAGGAGCTGTTGAGCTCCAGCTAACACGTGGCGATTACGCGCACACTCTGCAGTTACAAGGTGAGTCTTACTATCGCAATCTGTTATTACTTGGTGGATCGGATTCTCCTTAATTATCTTACGCGTTTATTGTTATCTTTTCTAAAAATTAAATGTAAAATTGAAAAATATATTAATGAAATAAAATAATGATAATAATTAATCCCTAGAATAAATTTATAATTTATTATATCAATATAATTATTACAATGTCAATCATTGCATAATACAATATAAGAGAATTGTGTCTAAAACGTCATACTTTTTTTAAATCTAATTTTATTTTATAATATTTAAAGATTATTAAAGACGTTTAAATACACTTTAGCTTATACATAATTTGGTAATATATTTAAAAACTTTTATATCTTGGCATTATATTTGTAATAACTAATAAACAAAAACTGTAATTTTTCAGTTTGCCCTGAGATATTGGGCAAAATGACATACACGAGGTTATATTACCTAAGATGGTTAAGGTATTAAATTTCAATATAAAAGTTAGTTATGAAAGTATAACAATAAAGCTTCATATAAGAAAACTTAATGATAAAACATGGAAAGATTGGATACAAAGATAAAAGTTATAAGCTAAAGAAGATAAGTTAAATAAATTTCTTAAACTTACGTTTTCGATAAAATGTGAAATTCCCATTAACAAGCGTGCATTCATTACGAACTTGCGACAGATATTAAAGACATGATAAATTTCGACGTTTAATGTACTACTGTCGCACGTCTAGTAGCTGTACTAAACTAGCACTATGTCATTTTGCTCTAATAGTATTAAGCACAATTCCTTTATGTATTTCTCATGATAGACAATCGCAGTCTTTTAACGATCGAATGTTAATTAATCGAGCATGGTTATGAAAAACGTTGTAATATCTTGTAGTTATCTAAAATTAATTAGGATCAATACTAATTCGTATCGAATGCAAGTAATCCTAACATCACGAAGTACATTCCATCTGATGCAAAAGAGCAGGCATTGAAGGAACAAATTATCTACGATCCACACTTGCGTGATCTGCTTACTGATAAAAACGCGTGCGAATAGAATGACCGCGCCGAAACAACCGGGCGGATAATGTTCTTGTGGAAATTGGGAGGGGAGAGAATGTGGTCGGTCGACAGGCAAGGAAGCCTCACTAAATTTTCGTGCCGCTGGTCCGGACGCAATGTGCCTGAGATCCCCACGTGCTTTTGAACCACCTCTCTCTCTCTCTCTCTCTCTCTCTCTCTCTCTCTCTCTCTCTCTCTCTCTCTCTCTCTCTCTCTCTCTCTCTCTCTCTCTCTCTCTCTCTCTCTCTCTCTCTCTCTCTCTCTCTCTCTCTCTCTCTCTCTCTCTCTCTCTCTCTCTCTCTCTCTCTCTCTCTCTCTCTCTCTCTCTCTCTCTCTCTCTCTCTCTCTCTCTCTCTCTCTCTCTCTCTCTCTCTCTCTCTCTCTCTCTCTCTCTCTCTCTCTCTCTCTCTCTCTCTCTCTCTCTCTCTCTCTCTCTCTCTCTCTCTCTCTCTCTCTCTCTCTCTCTCTCTCTCTCTCTCTCTCTCTCTCTCTCTCTCTCTCTCTCTCTCTCTCTCTCTCTCTCTCTCTCTCTCTCTCTCTCTCTCTCTCTCTCTCTCTCTCTCTCTCTCTCTCTCTCTCTCTCTCTCTTTCTCTCTCTCTCTCTCTCCTCTCTCTTTCTCTCTCTCTTATCTCTTCTTTTGCTTCATCTCCTTATGTTCGTTCATTTTTACCTCGTTCTTTCGTTGGCCGCTTTTCTTCTCATCACCTCTTTCTCTTGCACGTACGGATAAAGACTTCGTTTCAGCGGATCACCGACTTCACTCTCCTCTCTACGCTCCTTTCTTTTTCCCTTTCTTTTCCCTCCTTCTCTCTCTCTCTCTCTCTCTCTTTCTCTCTTTTCTTTCTCACTGTCTCTACTCTCATCGGTCTTTATCCCTCTCTTGCCTCTTCGAAATGATCAGCCAACCTCTCTTTGCGGAGCCCCGAGACGGCGAGGAGTTAGCGCACGCATTCCGGTTAGCGGTCCGCCGAACGCATCGCCGTTACCGCTTCTTCAGCTACCGTTGTTGCCTTCGTGTCTGTCGCAGTCGTCTCATCATGAATGTCGGTCAACCCTTACTTTCTCGATGTAGAAAAGGATAGATCCAATTATAAGCACAGATCAATGCGCCTCTCATGATGATAAGAAATCGATAATTAGATGAGATTAAATTAAAATTAACGGGACGATACTCTCCTAATCTAGCTGATAAAATAAAATTTGAATTTTACACAATGACAAGAGAATGCATTAACTCAATCCTTTTCTTCTCAATCACATCCTTCTAAAATATGAAATATCATTTATAAAATAACATATTTAAATCGCAATTCTTTTAGATTACAGATGACTCGAATTATTTTCAATTGCTAAATCAATAGATTTGTGTGATTATTTTGCGACACAAACGCATGTAATATGGTATTATGCGAATTCGTAAAACAGTCGGACTGTCGAGATTCAAGACGCACGAGTAGGGTATACCTATACGTGAACCGGATCTGAATAAGCTCGCATGCATACGCATGTATTACGGATGCGAATTTGTGTGCACGTCTAACATATGATACATTGACCGAGACAAAATTTTCATGAATCACTGACTGCATGTGTATACGGCGCTATGCGAAATTGTGTCAGTTTTGTATACTACTCGCTATTCGTGTTTAGGAATAATATCGCTCAGAAATAAATTAGTGTAGTAGATTGCACGCATACGAACTGTTTTATCATTTTAAGGAATGTATGTAAAAAATTTCATTTTACATAATTTACTTTGCTGTTCTGTATATACTGTAAAGTGGATGAAAAATTAATCAGAGAAATAGAAGGAAATACTCAAAGGTAACAGAAAAGTCAAAATGTGTCAATTTGATATCACATTGACCGAATTATGTTCAAATTATGATTAACAAATGACGTAAATTTGATCAATATGACGTCAAACTGATATTACAATACTTAGAGTTTTCTTGGGTACAATCTTGTAAAATAACAGCATTAAATGTATAGTTACATTGGCTAGGATTTTCATTTCTGAGCTAGACTGCACTTATGTGCATACCATTCTTGCCAAATTTACGGCTCACATGACGTTCATTCTTTTCGAAATTTGCATCGAAATAAGTCGCCAAACGTCCGTTTGCTCTCTCCGCCCATCGTTGGCGAGCAAAAGGAGTACGCTAACGGTTTTCGAACAGGTGTCATCTCTTTTTTCCGCGCTTCATGAAATATTCACCAGGCATACGATTACATTAGTACGGGTCGCACTAATCCATCCGTTGATGTCAGGGCATTCAACTTCGCCGCATACGTCTTGGAATCGCGCCCGACATAACTTTGCATTCGTTTGCCAATGTAATTCCTTGGCGAATTAACATTACCGTGTCACGACTTCACTTGTCGAGACACCGGTACGTACCGTGGGAATAACGATCGTTTATATTTCTCCGACAGTACCCGGAGCTATCACTCATTTACAAATGCTTAATCCAAAGAGATTCGTTTCATAAGAATTATGATGTTTTCTTATAACTAGAGAATCAATAATTTTCTCTATGGATAACATAAAATATAATATTAAATATTGATATATTTTCCCATACTGATTATAAGCAGACTTTATTCATTAAACATAAGTTAAAGTTTTAAAACAGGACATAAAAAAAACAATTTCTTTTATTTTATTCCTTTTAATCCCAATGAAAGCGGAGAATATATATATAATAAAAATTTTAATATTAAAATCTTTAAATCAAAATAACGTTGAAATGTAAAAAGTGGAATTCTTTATCTCTTTTTACCTTCTTATCATCTTCTTGAATCAGTAACTTTCATTATAGGTCACTGAAATAATAATCAACATCAAATTATTCTACTAAAAAAGATAAACAAAGTTATTTGTTTGTTGAATATTTGTCAGTATAAAGGCAAGAGTCTCGAACTTTTTGTAGCTCTACTTTCAACCGTTAGGTATTTTTTTCAAATATCCCATCGCCGACTACATTGTTACCTTTAAATACCAGTTACAATCTAAAAATTTTAATTAGGATCGAAGTTACAAAAATTTAAAACAGAATATCGAGCAAATTATAACATTCTACATAAAATTATCAAACAAGACTAAATAATTAAGAAACTTAAATTTCTCTTTATACGATATAAGGATATCGTGTAATAGATAATTATATAAATATTACAAACTCGCAATCGTATAATTGTAAGATATCGCAGTCATCTATTTATGTGCCATAAATAGATGACTGCGATATCTTCTATGATTTTATCATCATTAGATGTTTACACAGCAATGGCAAATACCACTGTATATCGATTCGTGGTTAGTCCTGATTTATCTTCTGGAACGTACATCCTGAGCTTATAGTATTACATTTCAGGATATAACAGAGCGTAAATAATTTCTAATACTTTATATTACGAGTTCGTCACAACACCAGATCACGAGTCGTAATATCATCAAAATTAAATCACGAATAAATAAAAAAAATTGCTTTGTTCATCTACTCATTATTATAAAGTTCCTAATAATTGACGTTTGGGCCTCCTAAAGCAACACGAATAACAAATTCAAATAATTTTAGGTTGTAATACAAAATGTTTTAGTTTTGCATGATTAACATGTTTCAAAAATAGTAAAGTTTTATATAATTATATGGTTTTTGTACATTATAATATGGGTAGCCAATATACAGGGCGTCATGTGATACATATTAGTGACGTAAATCAGAACAACCTAGAATTTCGATGGCGTAATTTAGGACATTTGCAGTTCACACTTAATTATTTTGTATACAAAATATTTTTGTTTATTTTCAACTTTTATATGTTTTTTGCTAATTTGCAATATTAAATTTAAATAAAATTTTTAATCTTATCTAATATTTTTTTTTTTTTCAAATAACCTATCAAAAATTAATTCTTGCTTGAAGTGACGTATAATTGCATATACATTTGCCTTAACCTAATCTAATTTTTATATTGTCGCGCTACATATTGTGTTTTGCAAAACAGCATAAAGTATTTGTATAAATTGGAAAAAAAACGTTTTACATCGTAAAAGACTTAATGTAAAAGCTTCTAGAAACTTTTATATATATTATCTAATTAACTTAAGTATTTTGTACAAATCACTCAAGAGAAAGAAGAAAAAAGGAAAATTAGTTTTACTCCGTACTTTGCTTATCTTACGAAAAAATTATTGCAAAATTTGAAACAAATAAAAACCGCTATGATACAGTATATCTACATGATATATCATAATAATTTTTATAGTGTGTCATAGAAGTGTGTGATAGAAGACATTTTATGTTTTCAAAGTTTTATTTTTGATTTTTGAATTGATTTAAGAAATATAATCCAAAAATGAAATGGTATGTTGGCATCGATCAACTTCCTTTAACTTTGTATTTATTAATTATAATTATCATATTTATCGATATTTTCTTGCATTTACGATAAAAAATTGTAAACATCGAAAAAATTGCAATGCAGCGCATGCAATGAAGATGCAATTTAGGGTATTTATGCTCCGATATTTATACCTCGCAAAAGTTTATGCCGCAAAAGTAAAAATAGGAGTGCGGGTGATTTACATGCAACTCTGTTATCACTGTGTTAATTTTAAATTTTTACATGTTTATATTAACGAAATTATATTAAGTTGAATCGATTTGTCAACCTAGTAACTCAATCATGTAACCTGCATAAAATAATTATTGTTGGGAATACAAAAGGTTTAGCGGTTATTTCGTGATACATATGTGTAGGAGGATAATAAAAGATGGTGTACAGCAAAGTAAAGGTACTTGGCTTTATATTCTCTGTTCAGTTTGATGTTTTGTATCTCTCATTTTTGAGTTGATTATGTATTACACAACTTGCGACCTCATAGTGGATATTGCAATACTTACTAGCAACAAAGAAATTAAAAGTTATTTTTTAAGTCAAAGAAATTATGAACATTTTATAAAATATATTTTATTAAAAAATTTGAAAAAATTTTGGAAAATATTTTGAAAAAAATTAGTTAAAAAAGAATTTTTTTGCATATAAAATATATTTTATAAAATGTTCAAAACTTAGAGATCCTTTACTTTTAAACAATTATTAGATTTTTAAGATAATTATCAGATTAATTCGGTATTGTGACATTTTTTAAATCAGTTAACTGAAGGAATAGTGGTGTTAGTTCAATGGTTGTTTTCGTTTATTATTATTTTTTAAATTTTAAATGAATGTTTTATTGTATACATTACATCATACAGATTATCATGAAAAAAGCTATTAATTAACAATATCTTTTGGCAAGAAAAATCAGATATAAGAAGGGAGCAGTATCATAGGAGGTAACCCCAGTCGATCGTAAATAAAATTTGTAAAAAACCAGCGTATTGAACATCGAGGGAAAACTGTAAAGAAAATGGAACGCAAGATTAAACCGAAAATTTTAAACTAAAAACAAGACAACACTACGCGCTAAAATGCATTCCGCAATGTACTCCGTACATTTATGATCGCCTGCGATAATTGTAATATAATTCAGGTAGACTACATACGATTATTATGTTTTTCTAAAAATTGACGTAGAACACTGAAGATTATTTAATAGAAAGGTCGAAACATCTGTTTTTCGGTTGAGAATTTTTATGATTGATATTGTTATAAATAAACAAGTTGTTAACAAGTATATCCGGCTAAGTTTATATACTCTTTTGTTACATAATACATTGTGTTTCATAAAATTTTGTTTTGTGGGACTTATTTGTATGTAAGATCTACGAAGGATCATTAATTTGTAATCTTTTTTTAACTAAGAGTGTCTTTTATAACATCAGTTATATTCCACAATTTCGCTGCTATTTCACAAGCGCATCCTTTTTAGAAAGAAAAAAATCCAATAATACAATAATAATTAAATTAAGTATGAAAACATTTTTGGATTTATTTTAAACTCGTTATTCCAAATAAAATATTAATGTAAAATAAAGGTTAGATAAATATTTTTTTTAATTATTATTTTAAATGAGTAATATAAACTACGGAAATATGCTACTGACTCAAATGACGCTAACGTAATTTGTTTTGGACCCTAAAACACCGCTGATTAAAAAACATTATCGGAAAAGTACAGTCGTCAAACTGTATTTCAAATAGCTCTGTCAAAGTAAATAAACGCATATAATGAGATTTTCCGTGAAAAGCGATTTCCAAAAATCCATGTCAAGAATCAATCCTTTTTGTCTATTCATGACTAAGTTTATTTTTAAATTACTAAATGTTACTACGACAATGTAACCTGTAAAATGATAAAATCAAATAATTTTGAGTTGTAATATAAAATATTTTAATTTAGTGCACGAGTAACGTTTAAAAAATGATAAAATAATAAAGTATCATATAATATATAATTTTATAGTTTCTGTACAATATAATAGGAGTAACCAATACACAAAGGATGACGTCATACGATACATATATCAGTAAATCGAAACAATCTAAAATTTTGATGGCGTAATTTAGAATATTTGCAGTTTACATTTTATTCTTTTGTACAAAAAAATATTTTTGTTTTTTTAACTTTTATATACGTATTCGCTAATTAACAATATTACTTTAGATAAAATTCATAGTCTTACATTATTTTATTTTTCTGCAAATAATCTATTAAAAATTAGTCCTTACGTAAGGTGGCGTAATTCCGTACATTTACCTTAATTAATTTAAAGTAAATATTAAATTAATGTTAAATAAATATTAAATAAACGTTTTTTTAAAAAGTTATTTTTAAAAGTGATTGACATAAAATAAAAAACTTTAAAATAATATAAACCTTATAATAACACGAAATTCTTATTAAATGTAATATAGGCCGAGACGGTCATAGTAAGATCTTTGTGCTGAAATAATATTTCATATGTTTCTATTCATTCCGAAAGTAACGGCGCGCAGTTCGAAATGAATAGAAACATTTGAAGTATTATTTCAGCACGAAGATCTTGCTATGACCGTCTCGCCTATCTTATATTTAATTTGCTGTATACAATTCGCAGTCTTGAATCTATATGGATCTATTTATTATTTTAACATTTAATAAAATTTAAAATATTTTTAACTATTGCAGAAATACTAGACATTACAATTATTATAAATAATAACGACATATTATTTGATTGATCAGAAACCAACATTTTCAAGGAGAATATCTTAGTTTTTTGTCTCAGCTCTCTTTTTTAAAAATGAGGTACAATTTTAGAGCTGATATATAGAACTTTTATTTCCCATCCAGAATTTCATCAGAAAAGTCTTGAACTATTAGTGTAGATCTTATTGGAAAATAATTATCCACATTAACTTTCATTTTCAAAACTATTTGCCAAAAACTCAGATCTTTATGCCATAAAGACGCTCTCAAACAAAATGATAACGCAGAATGTGAAGAAACAGAAAAAGTTTTATGGTTTATCATCCCATATATAAAAACGTATCGGAGAGATTTAAGAATGCAACTAAAGTTGCGAAAATGGCATACTTAGTATTAATAAGCTTACTGGTATAATTAGAGCAAAGATCCTCTGCCGAGATACTCTGTAAAAGATGTAGTTTACAAAACAAAATATCAAAATTGTGATGCGACCTATGTGAATCAAACAGGGAGGAAACTGAAGACAAGGATTATCGAACATCATAACAGTATTAACTAGATCATAGATAATCGATCTGTAATTCCTGAACATAGGCTTGAGTGTGGGCATAATTTGAATTGGGAAAATGTTAAAAAATTCTGGATGTAAAAAGAAATGATCATAAACGTTAATTAACGAAATGATACATATACGGAAACAAAATAATAGACTCAATTTACAAACTAGACACAGATTTTCTTGAGCATGCATATACATCGATAGTTAACAACATGGATATATAAACAAGTTTGCTGACATTCGAAGGACGGGAGGAGGGGGAGACGACTATCACATTGAAAACGTTTATTTTAATTTTTGGTACTGCAAAGTAGGGCTATTA
Organism: Solenopsis fugax; assembly: GCA_003595255.1. Lineage (NCBI taxonomy): Eukaryota > Metazoa > Arthropoda > Insecta > Hymenoptera > Formicidae > Solenopsis > Solenopsis fugax. The sequence continues at coordinate 14,809 of QKQZ01042484.1, forward strand.
CTGCTTATAAGAATAGCGACAACTTACTTACGTAAAAAAACGTTCATTGTTTTACCTTTGAACGGAATTTTGGATTATTGCACATTTACTTTATGAATTAGTGAGAGATATTATATCCGAAGAGATTTATTGAATATGATATCCAAATTGTCAAACAAAATCGTAATATAAAGCTCAAGATTTTCCTGGTAAAAAAAAGCGTGGCAGAATTGCTCTGCAAGACTGTAAATGGTGCCAATTTTATGACATAGGTTACAGATTATATAGCGGGATGGTTAGAACAATTTGATAAAATTCTGGCTGAGAACGTCTCTTTGTGATACCAATCTATATAGATATTTTTGTTGATGATATAATGAGAGGTCTAAAAAATTTATGCCGCGATTTTTTTCATATTCAAACGTAAATTTTAGGCGCTTGTAAAAAAATATATATTTTGCGTTTTGAATTTATTTTATAATAGCAGACAGCATGAAGTACAATATTTATATGGTGTAATTCGTTTTGCTGTGAAATATAGTAAATAAAGTTCTAAATGCATATATATATATATATATGGTATATCTATATCGGAATTATCCTACACCCAGAGAAAAGTTATTTTTGAATTGATGAAATCATTTCCTTAACTTGGTTTTTTTTAAGTTGAGGTGAAAATATCTTTGAGGAAAATAAAAATTTAATCGATTTCAAGAAATGACATTGTTAGCCTTTTAAAGTAAATAAATTTATTGAAATTATTTGTTTAATTATAATAAAATAATTTTTTTAATTCAAAGAAAGTACTGACAAAAATGTAAGAAGTAATTTACTTGTTCCGTACTTTTAAAATTACATATATAATTTTTTTCTTGTAAAAGAAAGATTTGTATTATACAACCAAACTATTTTTTTAATTCTAATAAAAGGAACAACCAAAAAATTTCTTTAAATCAAAGAAACTCTTCTTTAACTGTACAACAATACATAAATTTCTTTAATTTAAACTAATTTTTTTTACTTGAAACATTTCTCTGTGTGTATCTATACCTCGTAGCAATGATGCATCGTGTGATATAGATTAATGTAAATAATTTAATATAATCGATTAAAGCCATCCATCAGTAACATAACAATAAGAAAAGAGGGAGAAATATATGTATACTTACAAGTGGTCATGACCATGAAACAATATTAATGAAGTCAAAGAAACTTCGTAACGGATGTCTAAATTACACCGACTATTCCATGAAGTATAACCCATTAAGAAATATTCTAGCAAATATCCATAATGATCCGTAAAGATGTTTCTGTGTATGCAAAATAACTTTAGTTATACAGTTAAACTAATACTTCTAATATTTGGCCGTTCTCATGTGCACGCAAAATCTAAGTCCGATATTCTATCGTTCCCACGCGCGCACTATTTTACAAATGCGAAAGCTTTAGAATTGCATAGAAAAATAATTATTTTGTTATTTTGCCTAATTTTTATTTATAGCAAATTATGTATAGTAAAATATGTTTAACAACAAATATATTTTTGAATATTCGCAGAAATAAATATTGTGTAATAAATCGCTTTTCTGTATATTTATAATAGGGAACTCATGAAAGTGGTTTTATCGCTAAGGTATCGATAACTATATAACCGTCAGCAACCACAATTCTTACCCTGTATTTATCTATAATCACATCGCATATGCACACGCGTGACGTGCACACGTGTACATGTTTTTTACATGCGCTATTTCTCATCGAGCAGACATTCCGCACATGATAACTGTCTCCGGTCGTTTCCGTCACTACGATGATCATTGGGTCGTATTAACAGTTAATGTTAACATAACTGATCTCGATCGCGGTGAATGGATCGTAAAGTCAATTACGCACGCGGTTATGACTCGTGGATTGAATCCTAGCTCGGCCCGCCGCATCGACAAGCTCGTTTCGCTCCCGCATCTTTTTCGATTTGTCAAGTAATAAATTCCCGAGCACACACAACGCACACAGCAGTGAGAAAGAAAGAGCTGTGATTAAATGGATAATTCGAAGGTTGTGCCACGCTCGAACGAAACGGTAAATTTCAACATGACTAGTGTCATTGGCCGATCAATGCGCGGTTAATTATCGCATTTATATTTCGTAATAACTTTAATTGTGCCGTGCGTGCGAGTACGATACAATCGATACGAGATTTCTGTATTGTATCATACATGTGTAATTTTATGTGGAATTAACTGTAGATGAGATATAACGGTACGGAGCATAATCGATTCATATAAGAAACGAATTAATGATGCAATCTACTCTCTGTCATCAAATTGACACCGCGATACTTTCCTTTCTATTCTATTTTAACGAGATACGATGTATTAATATACGCAGGATACATTATCTACGAGATTAACGTACATATAAAATTATTGCAATATCAGCGTGACGATGTGCACTTATTACAATTCTTACGCAGTTTATCCAGATGAATTGTACCCTCATTCTCCATTGTGTTCTACAATACAATCAGACATATAAAAAAGGAAAGTGATGATTTCATACATGAGAGTTCATACTTTGGAAGATGTAAACTACTACGAACATTTCAAAGATAAATTGGAATCGTTAATTGCACAATGTTCTTGAAAGACGCAATAATAAATTCTCGTATTAAGTATATAAATGTTTAGCATAAAGTTTGACGCTTCAGAACGTTCCAGAAACATTCACTAAGTCCTTGCAAAGTTTTTATATGTTGCTGTATAAATAGCCGAAACAAAAGTACAGAATTCTTTTTAATAATGCTATCAATGTATATTTATATTATACCCAGTCGACACAAATCATTATTATATTATATCTATATTATATCTATGTTAAAATTTCGCAGTCAACAATATAATGTGTTATAATACATATTGTTGACACATAAATGCAATATAACTCATGTATTATAACACACTATATTGTTGACTGCGAAATTTTAACATAGATATAATATAACGATAATTATAATTTGTGTCGACTGAGTACTTGTTTATATATTTAATACAACTATCTTCTCTAGAAAACATAAATGAATTATAATAAAAATATTTACGTATTTGATATGCCGCTTGATGTGAATAGAAAAAGAAATGTTTATTAAAGATAACTATTTTCGATAAATAATTACTTTTGCGATAATATTATGCAAACGTATTATATAAATGGTATATTAGGTTGGAAATTTGGCAGTCACACATTTACCTTATATTAATATCTGATCATTACCTCCGGCACTAAGCGGTACGTTTGTCGGTACGCAGTGCACGATCGTGTTCCGGAGAATTTATAAAGCTTATCGCTGTACGGCTGTCGAGTATTAAACGGCCAGAAGAAGAGGAGCCAAACCTGGTAACGCTATCTTGACCCGGTTCGCAGCGATGAATGTTTCACCAAGTTCTTTTCGAACATGAATCTGCAATTAACGCACACTTTTACACATTTTACCTCAATCATCATTTCATATCACGTTTAATAAATATAAAGATTGTAATCAATCTAAAATTATAGTCTTACTAAAGTACTCGATTTATTAAGTTTTTAATGCCTATAATAAGAGAATTTAGTATATAAATGTTCATAATTGTATTCATAATTGCGATTGTTTAAATGAGAACAAGAAAAAGATATCTTATAACTATACAGTGTCAAAATTTACTCTTTTTGTAGGATTAATAATAACCACATTTTTTAAAAATAATATAATGCAACGTTTAGACAATTGACACATTTTCATTAGTGACGCTTTCGTATGGATAGAAAATAATTCTAGATAAATTGTGAATATCATCTGCCATGCATAGAATCATGACCGCCACGCTAAAAGGATCGACTGGAATTCTAAAACGGTCGACGAGAGACAGAATCGTACCATCGCTCGAATATCATAAACAACGCAATGATCGACTTGATATTGCGATAAATGTAAGACAAATCACAAAGACAGACAGTATATATTTAGAACGAAAAAGAAAAAAATTCTATTGATGATGCTGAAAAGAGGAAAAGAGAACTAGTGCGAGATTTGTACGCCGAGTTAATTCGCTTGAGAACGATACCGTGAGAAATCAGTGTATCAAAAATAATAATAATGCATTCAAACAAAAATTTCGAACACGCATTAAATATTAGCAAATATCATTGCTGAGAAAAATAATAAGTTGAAATAGAATATAGTAGTATAAATATTTATTTAAAGGATGTATATATTAAAAAAATATTATTTGAAATAAGAATTTTGTATAAATAGAAATTGAATGAATAAAAAAAACAAATAGTATTTGACATTTATATATACGTTTATTTAAAATATGTATTTTACATTTTGATATATTATAGATAAAGTTATCTGAATTTTTCTATTATTAATTTATGTCCATTTCTTTCACACCTCTCGATAGCTATCTTCTAGATAAAAATATCCATCAAATAATCAAAAATTCGTTTTTTTTTTACTGAATTTTCTGATTACATATAACTAACGGATAATTATTTTTCATACTACTTAACTAACTTTTAACAAAAATGTAATAGAACTCATTAGAAATTACCATATTCTCGAGGAGATATCTTATGGATAAAGTTATCTAGAGATGAAGAAATTGGGTAATACTCTTTTCTATTTCTACACAAAGAAATATTAATCAAACGTTTAGTTTAATAATGATCAAATAAATTTTATAGTTACTGGTTTCAAAAACTTAATTACATTTGACGAACTATTTCGTTATAAGTTGAAACAATTGTTTGATCAAAACAACTACATGTTTAGTACGTAATTATAACAATAAAATTCATGTGATCATTATTTAATTAAACGTTTGGCCTATCTCACCAAATATTTCTTGCAATGTAATGGGGATCCTAAAGTCCTGTTTTATGACAGAACACGATTTTTTCCAGTATACTATATTTTTCTCATTGCACAGATATAAGATACTTGAGACGAATAAAGCCCAGTACTAAATAAGGCCCACTTTTAAATTTATCACTTAAAAACATGCTTTAAGAATATAAACAGATCATCAGTATCATAGGAAATAGATAAACAAGGACTGGAAAATTAAAACTGATATAAATACGTTTATTTAGTGCAGCAAAAGCTTGTGACAAAGTGGGTAAAATTTACAAAAATACCGTTTTTATAAAAATTCGATTCAAGTTCAAGTATACATCATTATATTATTGTTATATATAGTTTATTATAACATATTATAATGTTATTCAACTTCCTAATTAAAAAGAAACAAATACATGTATATCGATTTTTTTATAAATAATGTACTTATTAAATAAGGTCGACTCATACGTTTATTGTTATGGCTATTGTAATTTGTTTGTTACATGGCTTGCAACAGAGTATAACGATTTTCAATAATACTAACATTTAGGAAGCTAAAATTGTATTTAAATGTCAAGAATTTCTGAAAGTTAAAAAATTAATTAAAAATAAAATTAAAGATAATTGTGATGTTTAAGAGTAGACCTTACAGAATTTCGTTTTTATGATTATTAATTATTTTAAATGTGATTTATGGAAGATAATGTTTAGTTCCTTTGTTATTTTCAATTTATTTTTGATTCGAGCCTTATTAAAGACATAAGTATTTAATAAGGCCTAATATTAGAGTTAAAATTTTTTTTTGTTTATTTACTAATGTTCTGTATGGAGGATAATTTTATTTTTTTGAATAATTGAAATAAACACACACACACATTTTGATATCACTTAATTTATTTTAATATTTCTATAGATAGAGTTTATAAAAAATAAAATTTTAGGTGGATTTTATTCAGCCCAAGTACCTTAAAAATCCTTTTCTACAATTAATGTAGAGGTACTAATATAGTTCAAACTAATTAATTTTATACAATAAACGAAAAAGGAAAATAAAAAGTTTAGATCTGTTTTACTTACCCTTAGTTCAATATGGCGTCTAGAACAGTCAACACGTATCAAGATTTATTTCACACTAAAATTCTGCAGCGAATTTGTACAAATGAAAATGGTTTTGAATGCGGATTACATAAAAATACAGTACATGTTGATTTCTTAGAATTATGATTAAATACTTAATATTTAATGAGATATTAGTATGCTTGAAAATTCGTACATCTACATGTGAAATATTAATGTAATAATATGTACTTATTAATATTTCGTAAATCATACGTATGTATTATATGGTAAATTGTGTGTAAGTCATTGTTTAGTCGATAAANTTGTGTGTAAGTCATTGTTTAGTCGATAAAATTCATAACTTTAGTATCCCCTTAAAAAAAAGAAAATAGAAAATAAACAATAGAAAATATTGTAGAATAAACTTATTTATTTATGATATGTCAGAATGTAAAATAAACCTCTTTTTTCAGTAAATATATATATATATATATAAATATTAAGTACTACTTGTATATTTATATTTACTACACAAAATACTTATATGAAATAGTACTTTTTACAGATTTTTTTCTTTTAAATAAATATTTCTATTAAATTAATTTCCATTTTTTTCTCTAGCTGAAAAACACCTATAATATAGGTCGCTTTATGACAAAAATTAACTTTTTGTTTCTTGTACTAGCTTATAATAAATACTTTTGAAGACATTCATTGGCTATTGTCCGCTTGAAGAATTATATACGTCGCAACTAAGTTTTAGTTTTAACACGATACTATAGAACGTGCACAATCGTAAATATAAATTGCTCTCTTGATGCACTCTTGCGCGCGCGCGCGCGCGCGCGC
>QKQZ01042488.1:0-21597 GCA_003595255.1 Solenopsis fugax
TATAGTTGAAGAAGACTTAACAAGTCGAAACGTTTTGTCACCCATAAATACTATTGTTAGGATAAAGATATTCATTATTACACCTAAACTTTTGCTCCTTACTCGACCTGTACTATATGAAAAGTTGTTTTACACATATGAGTCGGACAATCTCTTATTATTATTTATCAATTTTATTATTGCATGTAAAAAACTTAATTCAATTCGTAACGCTACTTTTTCATCAAATTCGCAAATAAAGATTACAAAACGCAATATAGAATTTACATACAAATCAAAAGTAAACAAAAAATTATACATATATATATATATATATATATACATACTTTTAAAACAATAATAGAATTATATTCTAATTTTGCACATATTCTGTAATAATAGAACAATTTATGAAATTTTTATATTTTTAGTAATGCTTTAAGATGTGATAGATACAAAATACACACTCTTAAGAGCGTCCTTTAATTAACATATAAATTAGTTGCATTTGGCAAAGTTATAGTATCTGAACTCGACGAAAGAGAACGAGTTTATTTCATTATTTATTTATTACCTTTATAACGAATTCGATCCACTGGTGCTAATTAAATTGTACACTGATCTAATCTGAGTGCAGAACCGTGCTAACCGAATATTCCTACTGGGTAGAGGTACAGATCTAGGATGAAAGAAGATCAAAGTGGAACTGAAACTAAAAATTATCAAATATATTTTCAAATTTTTAATTTCGTCTCCTAAAAGTATAATGTTCTTAAGTTTAAAGCCTCAACACTAATACAATTAAAATTGCAATTTTGCTTGATATTTTACAGACACTTCATGATTTTAGATTAATTGAATTATATCTGAATGTCAATGTTACTCTCTGAATATTTCTCACTCTTCGAATCCCATTTTTACTATATGCGTGGGAGAAATTTTAACAATTAAAATTAATTAAGACGTACTTAAGATCGACTATCGGACAATAAGAACAAGTATCCAATCTTTCTATAATTTTGATTGAATACAATATCATTGAAGATATTAATTATGATAATATAAGGAATGCATTTGTTGAAATAAAAGTTAGAAAAGTGCAATTAAAATAATTTTCATTTATACATGTATATGCATTAATACATTGAATAGTATTTATGTATATTTATGCATATATAAATTATTTATAAAAAATTTAAACAATTATATTGCATTTGTTTTATTATTTTTCCTCCCAAAAAAATTAAAAGCCAAAAGTTTTGCTCCGGGCACATAGAAAGCTAGTTACAGCTCTGTCCGAGTAAAAGTGAAATGCAGATGTTTCGAATAATAACATATATTTTACCATACGGTAAGATAAAGTATGCTAAAAATTGTGCGATTCAATTAGTTTATATATTTACATTAATACACACTTTTACATTGATTTATGTACGACAGCTTTAATGTGCACCAGTACGCACTAACGCGTCCAATCGAATTTGCTATTTGTTTTCTTAGCATCTTAAAATAACATGACTGGAACGAGTCTCTAGTAGAAAAACATATTGCATCCGCAAGAAAGGTAATACAAATCGAATTTCTTTTATTTTGTTTTACGCACGTATTTTATTTTGAAATAATCTTCAATCAGAAAAAGTAATACAAGTTGAATTTAAATAAAAAAAAGCGGGAAAAATAAAAACTGACAAAAATGGCACATCTCTCAAAAGAGGTGGATTTTGTATATACAATAGGAGTAGATTTTATTTAATAATATTATAATAAAATTAATATCCACATTACTTCTAGAGAACTTGAAACAAGCAATTTGTAATTAGCTCTAAATTATTTAACTTATGCTTAATACTGTCGTAAATAATTAATTTTAAAATACGCAATTTTCTTTTCTCTCTCTCTCTCTCTCTCCGTTTTTGTTTTTATTTTTATTATTTTTATTTTTATTTTTATTTCTATTTCGGTTATTGGTTATTTGGTTTATAATTAATGGTTTCGTTATTAGCTTATAAGAATATAACATCCGTCACTTCTTTACTTCTTACTTATTTTCACTTTACGACTTGTATTTATTTTTATTTAATTTGTAAGTAATTACCGATTTCTCTCCTGTTCTCATCTGTACATCTATCTGTCCTTAGAGGGCTTGCCCTAGGACTGCAATAAAAGCACATTCATTCATTCATTCATTCTCTGTCTCTCCTGAACAATGACAAGTTCTATAAGCATTTTGCGTCGACTATGATTCTTCGCTTCAAGAAGGATCGTGGTACATACACGGCAAGCTGTGTCGCCGGCGCGACTCTCTCTCGCGTGCTCTCGTCCTCGGCCTCAATGGCCGCCGCCGATCGGAGGATCCCGAGCGATCGATAAGGATCTAGATCCGTTGAATCCACTCAGGCAGTGAAAAGGAGGAGGACGTGACAAAGGAAGGAAGATTCCCGCCACCGCTTCCTTCGTCGGGAAAGTTTAATTCCTCCTCGACCGGGAAACGAAGAAGAAAACGAGAAGCCGCGTCTCTGTACATACGCCGAATCGAATATTCGGGTCAAATGGATTTCGAGGTCCCTTTCTTTCTCTCTCTTTCTCTCTCTTTCTCTCTCTCTCTCTCTCCCTCCCTCTTTCTCTCGCGAGGCAAAAGATTTTTTGCGGGCAAGAAAGACTTTCAATTTCGCAATGAAGGCCGACGTTAATTTTACGATATTGTCACCAACCACGCGCTCTAGATTCTCTGTCGAAATACTAACAAGACGAAAGAAATATTTGCTTTTACTGTCATCTATCATTTTGATTATGTACGAATACGAAGGATCCCTCGGGAGAAATTCGTGTAGCGAATGTGTCTTTTAGGACCGAAATCTCTCTCTTGCTCGGCCATTATTTTAAGTTGACGTTTGTCTTCTGCTCCCCTCCTGTCTCTCTCTCTCATATCTCTCTCTCTCTGTCTCTCTCATTTCTTTAATTATATTATTTAATTATATAAGTCCGCGAATTGCAGCCATAATTAATTTTAATGATTATTAAGTATCGAGTTTATAGAGAAAATGAAACCATGAAAATTCCGCAAAGTACGAAATTAAACTTTCTCGAATTTTTATTCTACGTTCATTTGACTTATATAGCTGCTGCAATTAAGAACCGATTGATGCAGCGTTTACGTGTCGAGGTCGCATGAAGAAGAGCGGGAGCTGCCTGTGTCAGTTTCGTTATTATGTCATTCTTGAATCGAAACCGTAGCCTTTCTTCGTCTATATCTATAACGTGTGTTAACCGTGGGGGAGAGATCTCGTGCGTTGAGAGTGAACCCTGTCACTTAGCAAGGCTAAGACTTTTCGTCGACCGACGGTCGTACGATGGACGGTGCGACCGAATTGGGGAACTCGTTCTGCTCGTGATCCACTTTTCTGTGTTTCACGACGAAAGCTTCGGCGCGTATTCGCAGAACGAGTTGGCACGTGCTCGTAGAATTATGTCCTGCGTTTTCTATGTTAATTTTCTATGTTAAACGATGATGTATCGGTGAAAAAACAAGTTTTGGTTCATCGATCTCTCCTTCCCCCCCTCTCTCTCACACACACACACACACTCTCTCGCTCTTCCTTTTTTTTTCTCTGTTCTTTTCCCTTTCTCGTCGTTATGTAGTATGCATTTCCGAGGAAGTTGCAATCGAAATTTTTAAGTTATTTTCTCTTCCTGCCCGTTTCTCGGCAGATCGCGGAAGCAGCCAATTCCATTGTTTCAACCACCAGTGGCGGAAAGCATTCGGTTACCGCGAATTAAGTACTTAGTCAATCGCAAAACGTCCGCGTCTCAGTTAAAAAGAAATGAGATAAACGTTTATGCAGATTTCTACGCATCTAACAGAAGTCTCATTCGAAATTTAACAGATTCACGTCGATTCAACGTTCAATCGAAACCAATCGTAATGAATTCATTAAAAAAATCCAATTTATCAATCGTAAAAAAATCGTAATAAATAAATAAAACTAAGGAAAATGGATTTAAACTCATTCTTGTAAATTCTTTTAATGAGTTTTTACAAATTTTCACGAGGAAAGCTTGATATCTTCATCGACGATGTAACAGTGATTTTCAATCATTTACAAAACAGCATTAGGCCTTGAGATTTTCACACCTTTCGATATGTACGAGTTAGAATTGCGTAAATCTTTCAAGTAGCACAATACAACGTAATACAACGTAATCGAACAAAATTTGTCCAATCGAGCCTTTCATGGATTCCACAAGCAGCTGTCGGACGCTCATCGTGACGCGCCAGTTACGCTTTCTACAAGACGCGCCGAAAATCGCTCTTTAAACGTACGCAATACGCACGATAATGAGTCTAATGCGCACAAGCGCAAAACTCAATTTGAATTTTTTCCCACGGGCTTGAATAAGCTGGCGTGCAATATCAGTTATCATCATCGCTCTACAAATGCGTGTCTCGAGTCGTACAAAGTAGAAACTCTCGCGATTCAGCCCTCGACTCTCACTCATTTTCCGAAACGCGTGGCTGCATTTAAACGTGATTTAACTACCCCAAGTAGGACTCACGCTTATATTATTCGCGTCTTGTATTGTTACATGTCATTATATCGCGTGTACTCATCATCATCTCCCAGATAATAAAAACGATTCAAAAATTCTTTTTAAATTTTTAAATTATAAAGAGAGAGTAATTTCTTTTTTCATCCCATTTCTGTTCTAAAAACACTCTTTAAAAAGTAATCTTTTATTTATCAATTCTCAAGGATTTTTAGATGCAAAAGAAATTCTTTTTATATTCTATAAAAATCCGCAATGAAAGGAATTCTTTAGTTTGTTTCAAACAGATTACGCTAATTTATAAAAAATTTAGAAAGATATACTCTTTTTGATTTTATAATAATCTTTGCTATTTAAGCCTAAACACATGTACGTGCAGCGAATATGAAAAAAACGGTGATGAAAATCTCCGAACAATTCCATTTCAATATTAGAGTTTCCAAATAGAGCTAACAACAATTAGTCGATTTTACCTGACCGTGAGAAAATTTGGAATTAAAGAAAGCGGCGTTTTCGTAGGCGGACATCGACTTATATAGGAAGTTGCAGCCTGCTGCAGGAAGTGAACTGAAACTTTTATGGCAAACCGCAGGATAATTTACGGATGGTATAATGTCTGCATTTATCATCTTTCTTTAAGTATTCACGAAATATTGTGTTTCTTCGTAAAAAGTCTTGTAATAAGTAATGTAATAACCGCACAATATCGCTAAAATTGTCATTGACAATTTTAAAATGTGATGTTCGACGAGTCAATAAAATCAACCTTCATAATATTGTAATATATTTTACTCTTTATAGTATTTTATTGTTCTTTAATAAGAATGTAACGTGCAAAATACTTCCCGCATAAACAAAAAGATATATTTTAGATTTCTAAAAAATATCTTTTAACATGTCTTGACAGAAATATATTGCATTTTTTCTTAAAGTTTCGAAAATATTGTAGAATTTTTAGTGATTTATGAGATTTATGAGATTTATCTTATGCAACATTTTAAAATATTATTCAGATATCTGGAGAAGTCTCGAAGATATATTTTAGAAATCTAAAAGAGACATCTTACGTGACAAATATCTTAAAAATATTTTTAAGATATTCTCAGATAGCTTTTACAAATTATACAACGTTATCTTCGACAAATCTTTTTAGACAATTTCGTGACATCTTCTAGAAATATCTTCAAGATATCTTCAAGATATTTATTAGATAGCCTCGATATTTTCTGAATTCTTTAAATTTGTGTACAAGAACATCGTATAGCTATTAAAATTAATAAGAGCATTTCAGCAGTGATAATGAAAATTATTTCATTGAGAGACTGGTTTTTATTACGTATCGCGTATAATGTCGAAGCAATTAGATAAATTCTTGTGATCTTCGTGATATAAGATGCATGGTCCATTTCTCACGCTCGTTCGTCATTGAATCTGTATGCTACGTGATGTGTGTCATAAGTGGACGCAATCGTGGATTCTATTCGGATCGAATAGCTGAATTTCAACGAAAGTACAGAGACAAATTTGAGCAGATGCGTACAGCTCCATATCGCAAGAAGAGACAAGAATTGAAAGAGAGAAAGAGAGAGAGAGAGGGAGAGAGATTTGCAATAGCTCCGTCGTATCTCATAGGTGATGGGTCGAGGCATCGAGTGGGGCCCCCAAGCTGGCCCGTATAAAAGGGGGCTTCAAGACATCCGCGGAGCATCAGTCCTCAAATCAAGGAACGGCAGCAACCATGAGGGCATTCGTGGTGAGTAGCCCGTCCACGTCGATTTCTCGTTTCCCCGATTTCTCGTTTCTTTCTCCTCTCCCTTCATTTCCCTTCTCGTTCCCTCCTCTTCTTCTTCCTTCCTTGTTTGTTTTTTTTTATTTGTACATTCTCCTCTCTGTCTCTCTTCTCGTGCGTACGGAGGATGGGGAGGGGAGGGGGATTTCTCGAAGACCATGAGATGATAAGACCATGAGAGAAACGAGGAGAATTCGTCGTTCGTTCGGTGATCGGATCGAGATCGAGATCGAAACCGGGATCGAGGGTTTCATCCAAAAGGGCGGGAGACGGGAGAACGCGGGAGAAAGTAAAAGAGAGGGGAGGGTGCACAGGGAATATTGTGTGCGGTGTCAATGTACTCCGTGATAGTGACTAACCCGAGAACCGGTTCAGTGATTGTGCCACTTCTCTAGTTCCGTTCGCGCGATTGAAAAGAAAAAGAGAGAAACAAGGAAGAAAAGAGCTTAAATATTGAGATTCTCTCGGGGTTACGTAACGCTAACACCCGTGGAACGCTAAGCGCGGCCGGCGACCGAAAGAAAAGGAGATGCGATCCACGTGCTCGTAAATCCACTGCCGCGCACTTCCGGAAGCACTTCTGAAACGTTTACTGCTTGCTCTTTAAATATGTTTATTATCTTCGTTCAAGAGAGAAAAAGAACGGGCAAAAGAATACCGGGAACCATTGTTCGGTTAAAAAAATTAATTGGAAACGTTTAGATTGTCTTTGAAAGACATATATAAGTACATATCTATTCTTTTTATTTTATATTAATTAAAAATGTGGGAACTGTTAATATTAATACATACCAAATAAATAATGTATCTTTTCGCACATGCATATTTTCCCTATGTGAGAAATACTGAGAGATTTTAACGAGAGATTTCAACTTACGTGTATATTCACGAGCTATATATTATAATTTAACAATAGCATACAACTTTCGCATAATAATTATAATAAAATGCAATGAATGTAGGAAAGAAAGTGGAATAACAAAGAGTATATTGAAACCACTGAGAAAAAAATTGTTGAAAAACTAAAATGTTTAGTCCGATACGTGCAATTAAATAGTTGAATTGGTTTAATCAAGTCTTGGTTAAAAAATTTGAATGGTCGACACGAATAAACTATATCTTTTTTTTGTGCAACTAAATAACTATTGAATCAACCCAATGTTTAATTGATCGTATTGGCCTAAATATTTTAGCCTTTTAACAATGTTTTTTTCTTAGTGAAGCACAAACGTAAACGTATTAGAAAGTCTATGAGAAAAGGAACTGATGAAACGAAGATCAAACGTCGGAGCGAGAATTTCTATCCTGAAATCTAAACAGCGGGAGAGAATAACATTGAATCGATTCGCAATCGTAGATCCTGGCGCTCGCCGCAACGGCGATGGCGCGGCCAGAAGCCGGAGGCGGATACTCCTACCCTAGCCAGCCAAGCGGTAGCTACGGTGCTCCTTCCGGTGGCATTGGAGGAGGTGGATTTGGAGGCGGCCTTGGAGGAGGTGGAGGTCACGGTGGTGGCTTCGGCGGCGGTTTCGATGGTATCGGCGGCGGCGGCGGCGGAGGATTCGGCGGTGGCCTCGGTGGATTTGGCGGTGGTGGAGGTGGCGGTGGTGGATACAGTGGTGGATTCGGCGGTGGCTCGCTCATTCAGAAACACATCTACGTTCACGTGCCACCTCCAGAGGCTCCTGAAGATAGACCGATCAGGCCAATCGGGCCATCGGCTCCGGCGCAGAAGCACTACAAGATCATCTTCATCAAGGCGCCTACCCCGCCGACCCCGACCGCACCGATAATCCCAGCGCTGCAGCAGGATGAGCAGAAAACGCTCATCTACGTCTTGGTCAAGAAACCCGAGGATGCGCCCGAAATCAGCCTGCCCACCATCACGCCCACTCAGCCCAGCAAACCGGAAGTCTACTTTATCAAGTACAAGACACAGGTAAGGGAAAGAAGTTCAAGATGCGACGTAACTCGGGAAACAATGAAAATCCTAAAAGCCGATCGTCCAATTATTTAATCTTTTTTTATTTCTTCACATTGCAGAAAGAAGTTACCGGTGGTGGTGGCGGTATCGGCATCGGCGGCGGTCACGGCGGCGGAATTGGCGGCGGAATTGGCGGCGGAATCGGCGGTGGTCACGGCGGCGGAATTNGCGGAATTGGTGGCGGAATCAGCGGCGGTGGCATTGGCGGTGGCATTGGCGGCGGCACCGGTATCGGCGGCACCGGACCGAGCGGACCCAGTACGAGTTACGGGGCACCCGGTGGATCCGGGCCATACTAGTCAATTCACCGCTACCCCCATCGCGGCCCCTCCGACCTACCCCCCCGTTCATCAACACACACGCACACACCGCTCACATACCTCTAACATGATCAGCGACGACGATACTTGCCGTATTGACGTATCGCTGTGTTATATGCGCGATCGCCGAGAGAAGAAGACGACAATGATAACGAAGTTGAAGACGGCGATGATGAAGATGTCGATGTTGAATACGATGACGACGACGATGATGGCGATTATGAGGCGAACGATGATGATATCGATCACGACGACGACTACCACGATAATGATGACGACGATAATGATGACGATGATGATGATGATGATGATGACGATGATGATGATGTTTACGACGACTAGAGCGAAGGAGAGATGTTTTTTTATACTTATTTTTTGCAAGAAAACGGTGGCGAAATAAAGCTTTTTTATGTATTTTTACATAAAACTATGTTTCTCTTATTGTACACCTTTTCAATTTAAATTTGGACAATTCAATGGAATTTCCCCTAACAGCACACGATATCATGTGAATATCATGATATCGTACGAATAAATATATATTCGTACGATATCATATTATGATATTGTACGAATATTCGCACGATATTGTACGAATATTCGCACGATATTGTATGAATATTCGTACGATATTATGAATATTCTAACTAGATATCAATCAGCTCAATATCTTGTGCTGTTAGGATCCGTTAGTGAATCTGCCTAGGTTGCTTCTTTCAAAGTTTCAAACGAGAATTTCGAAAGAAAAAACATAGACAGATTCGTCGAAACTCCGTCAATATTCCAAATCAAATTACGTATATACTTAATTCGCGCAATTTAGAAAAAAAAAGAAACTGCGAATCGGGCGCGCGGCACTCTTTCCATCTGGAAATTCGCAACGCCATTTTTACGGACGATTAATCTCACATCAATCACACATTATGTGCCAACACGGCGCGTTTTAATCCCGATTATATATGGTGCGTCGCTTTAGGCTCGCACACGTAATCGACGCGTATCTCGCGTATATATACGAAAGTACAAAAACTGACATTTTGAGGAACACCTGCGGGAAAGTGGGGGGAAAAGGGGGGACTCCCAGCTTTGGTCCCGGTTTCGTCGGGCAGATGGGCCACAGGGTTAATTCCCCGTAGCGACGATTTCCTTTCTCAGTGCGTTTCCGCATGAGAACGCGTCGAGTATTGCGCGACAGCGACAACAATTCTCTCGTCAATTCTCGCCGAGTAAAAGAGAGAAGAGAACGCCGACGGAAGGGAAGGAGGGAGGGAGAAAGGGGGAGGCGAGAAGGCGGGAGGAAGCCTCACGTTTATCTCTTTCCAAAAAGGCAGTGCATCTCTCGCGAGCGAGGAGAAACTTTCACTGCTCCTAAACAACCGCTAATCAAGAGAACGACGCTCGTCGCCAGATTTCGTTCAACCGTTTCCCTTACCTTTGTCCCTGTCGCTCATTCTTTCTCTTTCTCCTCCTTTTTTTTCCTCTCGCTCTCGAAGAACGCTTCTCGAAGAATCCTCGCGAGCTGCTCGGCGACGAGATTCGATGGAATCCGCAAAGTAGCGCAGGAGAATTTCCCACGATGACTTGGCGAATAATGCTTGCGCGTTTCTTAGGCGTCAATGCGCATGGGAAATGCAGTAGGACACGCGCGAAATTTACACGCGTGTTTCTACAAAAGTATTTAAATTCGAGCCAACTAGTATCTCAATTATTGTCCGACGGCACAATTTCTCGTATCGCTAAATTAATATCTATTCACAAACAAAGGTGATCAACAGATTGTGAATGAAAGAAAACAGCAGAGAACAAATGTATTTTACATATTTGTTATAAAATGGAATCAAATTTAACGATACAGAATGCATAAATATGATGACTTACAACTTACAACACATTTATATTAGTTCTTCATTTGCTTAAATAAATTTTTTAAACGTTGGTTAACAAACGTAATTAAAAAGAAAAGATCCCAAACTCGAAAATTCAATCAATTCTGAAATTTTGGCAGTACATAATAAAATATATCCTCACGTGTAGTAAACAATTTTTCTTTGCTGCCCGAATTCACCTTGGAAAGGTAAAACCTCTGAAGATTAACCCATTTTTCATTTTTATTTTATTATTTACCAACTAAAGGAAATAAAACAAAATTTTATAGAAAAAATTAATTTTTTAAAATAAAATTTATCGATTAGGAAACGTAACAATTGTTTTAAAAAATTACATAAAATATAAATACAAAGCAAGAGCAATATATTTTCAATATTCTGATATTTTCATCGATAAATTATAATTTTTTAAACAATTGATAACAGTTTCATAATCGGTAAATCTTATTAAAAGAAATAAATTTTCTCTCTAAAATTTTTTATCTCCTTTTAATGATGAATAATAAAATAAAAACAAAAAATGAGTTAATCTTCAAAGATTGATTTTACCCCTTTAGACTATTAATTCGAGCAACAACAAAAATTGTTTATTACATGTCAGAATAGCTTCTACGTACTGCCAAAGTTTAATAAATTGACTTTCCTTATAAGATATATTTGTTTATATATTTAGAATACGAAATATTTATTTTCTTTGTTAAAGAAAAAAATTTGCGTCGTTTTAATTTTATTTAGAATACGTAGTGAGTCTTTAAAGAAGAAGAAGATGTAAATTAAGGAGAATGAAGCTTGACGAGAGGGAGGGGGAGGGGTTAAAGTTCCAAAGTTTCACAAAGGATTAAGAAATAATAGCTGAAAGGAGAGAAAATGTGTTTTGGCTATCGTTTACCGAGCGACAGACACGCATGATGAAAAGCGTATATACGTCGCGTGCATCACGGCACCGAACAGCTGGTTGCTGCTCGAAATTGCCCCGGGGGGAAAGATGAGACGGCGAGCGAAAGCGAGGCTCTTCTGCTCATTGACACGAGAGTTTAACGGGAGAGAAGACGAGAAAACGAATCAAAAGGAAGAAAGGGAAGCTCGTCGACATGCTCGCGCGACACTCTGTATGTGTGTGCTCTCTCTCTCTCTCTCTCTCTCTCTCTCTTTTTCTCTCTCTCGCGGCTCTCACGTGCACGTGATACGAGTAACGATGGGAACAGGACGATTCAAATGATTCAAATCGCTTCAAATTCACGACGTGAATAAGTCAAGCGTCCTACACGCGTGGTTTGTGAGTTTTAGCCGCTTTGTCTTTCCGCCTTGCGCTGTGTCCGAATGAATCGGAGCACAGAAATCTTCAAAGAAACACCAACGCTCCTCATTGTCGCACGGTTCTTAATTAATCCTTCGAAGCTAATGTCAAAATCTGTAACACAGTTACTGATGTACGCTGTGACACCCATTCATTTATGTTGACTAAGAGGCACTAATTAATTTTAAAAAATCAAAATGGCATAGCTCGTATAAGAAAGAATGAATACCAAATTTATTTTAATAACAATAATCCGCAAGGTTTATAATTATAGATCCCACCATCAGTTTTGAATAAAAAGAACTTAAAAAGAGACTTACAACTTATATTATTGCAGTTTTATTGTGTGATACGACTTTTAATACACGCGCTGGTCAGAAACAGGACACTCAAATATCTCTCCCGGATTCGAAGAAACATTAAGGACGAAAAAAAAAACGTTTGCGTAATTTTGAGGAGAAACTCTATATTTAAAGGGCTAGGATGGAAGACGCTCACGAGGAAAACAGGGTAACAGGTTGAGCGGAGCGAAGAGGTCGGAGGGATAAGTTAGGGAAGATTGCTGGGGAGGGAGGCGGCGGCGTGACGGTACTCCGTAGTAGCCAGGAGGCAACTTTCACGGGAACATCGCTTCTTTTTTTTTCTACACGAACGAGGAAGAGAGAAGGTCGGCAGGCACGCGGTGGCGGGAGGGAGGAGAAAAACACTTTCGAAAGGTCAGACGCCGGCCTCCTTCAAAAATCGGACGACTCCGATTCGAGGCCGTTATTCGGACATTGTCTCTCTCGCGATCGTGATATCATCTCGGTCGCGGGACGCTTCGTCCGAGTGTGAAAGCGCTCCTTTCCCCTCCCTCTGGGTGGTATGAAAAATACATTTTCTAGATCGACCGCGCGATCTTTGGTGTCGAAGCTTTTTCGTCGTTAACGAAACTTGTGTTGCCGTCAAATTAAATTAGCAGAGTTGGAAAAATAACACCGTTTCCATTATCCGTTTTTTTTCTTTTTGTAAAGTCTTTATATTTTTACAATAACAGTAATAAATTCAGTTGTTACTTTTACATCGTTACTTTAATTCCCTGTTACATATCTCTATGTCTATTCAAAAAATGTATTAGATCAATGATTATGTGCAATATAGATGAAATTATAAATTTTTAATTTTTATATTGTATATTATAAATATTAAAATCATTTTTACAAAATATTTACATTTCAAACTGCATTCCGATAGACATTGAAATTAATTTCAATACTGAAAGTCTGTAATATATGTACATACACTAAGAAAAAAATGTTTCTTATATTCAAGTAAATATATTTATTTTAGTCATTTCTTTATTTAAATAAATATTAGCTAGTATAAAACAATTTATTTTTAAACTTAGAAAAGATTTTTTTTAATTAAGAAAATAATATTATATTAAAATAAATATATTTACTTGAACATAAAAAATTTTGTTTTAGTATATGTATATATAACATGAACTACAAATTTTTAGTACTAGCAGTGAAAATTAAAACGCATTCTTTATAACGACATTAATATTAGAAAACTATGTTTAATAAAACTTGTTAATAAAATTTGTGCATTTGTGAATTGCAATCTAAAATTCTATAAACATAAGTATGTTAAAAAATAATGATATTAATATAAAGAATGAAAAGAATTATTAGAATTAAATCGAACATAAAAAAGCTTGCTATAGTTTATAGTTTTAAGTTTTAAAATAATTAAATATTAAAAATATTAAAATTTAAAATTATCAATTTTTAAGTAATATAACTTTAAAATCAAATATCTTATTTAAAAGTTTAGAATTACAAAAAAAAATTAAAAAAGTAAATCATACTTTCTAAATAACAGTAATGGTAACACATTAACACGTTGCTTTTTAAAATTAGTTAAGAATTACTTTTTACAAAAAGTAATGATAATGGTAAAAAGTTACTTTTTTAAAAATAACAATCTCAATCTTGTAAATTAGCAGGAATCAGTCGTATTTAAAATAGCTTTATTTAAAATATGTATTTAAAATAAAATAAAATAGTTATTTAGTATTTATTATTTTATTTTCAAAAGGGAGTGTAGTATAAGAGCTTTAAAAATAAGTGCATGATTTTGAAAGGTTTTAAAAGCATATTTTTGATATATTGTACTTTTGATTTATTCAAAAAGAAAAAAATTGATTTTTTGATCTGTTACACTAGACTCCCTCTTTAAGTAAATCGTATCAATTATTTTATCGAACCTTGCAAATTAGAGATTAAGATACACCAGTATTATATGTGCGTCGATATAATAAGTTTAAAGAGTGGAATTCGCTGCCGAGCAAATTTTTCATCCGAATCACCTCGCGATCTCGTAGAAACAAATCGTATATAGCTTTGAACAAGAGATCGATAATCACGTAATAATAACATGCGGTGAAGCGTGAAATTACGACACAACATTTACACTAATGTGTTACGTTCGAGTAACGGTGTGTTTAATATCATTACCGTATATTACATTTAGATACTTCGCAACTTCAACTGAAAACATTGTAGCACCAGCGCTGCGCATTCGCCATCAATTAATCACAAAGAATGTTAAATCTCCCACGAGCAACTCTCACGGACTATACGATGTATCTATGTGTTTCATCGAGTGTTGAGATAAAGATAAAGTTCTAATTGTTACAATACTAATTAATTAATAAATTTTATTATTGTAACAATTAGAATTTGATCTTTGATCAAGTTCTAATTGTTACAATTATTGTTACAAGTAATTCGCTTGATCTTTGATCAAGTTCTATTACAATATTAAAACTTATTAATTAATAAGTATTTTATTAATTAATTAAAATGCAATGCGTGAAAATTGCAAAGTTATTCAAATTGTTACACAAATTATCCTGTGTACCTAATAAAAAGTAACTATTCTTTTAATTATTTTTCATAATAAGAAAATTTATTATTGACAGTCAAGTGTTTTTAAACTATTTTTTATAAATACTTTAATTGAAAATTGTTGCTTAACATTATCAAATGCATTCCTAGATAGCACAGAGAGTTCAAAATGAATTCAGGCTTATGTCATCAATTTAGAATTCATTTTCAGATGCAAAATAAACTCTTTTCAGAAAAAGAATTCTTTTTGCATCTCGACATGAATTCTGAATTGATGACATAAGCCTGAGTTCTTTTTGAATTCTTTTTGAATCCCTGTGGTATCTGGATTTTTACTAAATTCTTTATTTTGTATTTCTTTAATAGGTCGAAACGTAGTAAAGCGCAAGAATTGTATTATTATTTTATTATTTTATATAATTTTTTATTCCTAATTGGCGCAATATTTTATTTATTTTTGTTACTTTCGTAGGAAAACAATACAACAAGTGTACATATATTATACGGAAGAAATTTTAACGCGAGAGATTTCTTTTCGCGGATCTCATCCCACGAGTTTAAGAATGAATGCGTGATCGGCGTGCATCCAACTAATTTATTAGAACATCGGAGGTAGTACGTTCGCCGGGGTCGAAGGTTCACTTTCACTGTCCCGACACTGTTCCACGCGATCGCGCAATTTCGTCTTTGCGGAAACAATGCGCGACGAATCGCGGGGATCAATTCGAGACCCCTGCATGACAATGGTACCCATTATCTGCGCGAAATCGGCAGACCATCATTATTCGCCAAAGTTGAAATTTACATCGTCCAATTCAGCTGAGTTTTATAATATTTCCAAACCTTTCCATTCGCCATGACTCAATAAGCAGGCTCTTGCAATTAGAATATTTTTTACGATCACGCGTGATCGTTGGTCTCGGTGCGTTAAATAATTAGTATCTCTTGCCGCAACATCTAATAACCGCGGCCGCCAATCTCATTGTGAGTTAATCGAGATTCCATTGGAGGCCTCCCATCGCGTCGCTTCCTTCTTCACGAGGAATGCAAGAAAAGCGGAATTGCCGGTCGCGCTTTACGCGCCGCATTACGAGGGTAATATTCTCCGGCGTAGTTCGAGGCAAAAAAAAAAAACACCGCGATTATGCGACGTTTTGCATGGGGGGAACCGTGGCTTTTCTCGCGTGCATTCCTTACGTAAGACCGGGATACTGTTTAACGCCGGGCTCTACGTGCCGAGCGACGCGGAGCGGCGTTGTGGACACGATATTACAGCTCGCGGAACGCGGCGAGAGCTCTCACGACGAGGGGTACGTTAAGATCGCGATTCGCGAGCGAGCGAGTGGTTTTGGTGCCGCGGGGCGCTACACAGTTCCCTCCCCCTCCCCCCTCCCCCGAATATGATGGACCGTGATGACACGCGCGCGCGGTGAAAGGTGCGCGAGAGATTAGTACGTACACGGCATGGTACGGTACGTTTCGTCCATTTTCGCGGAATTAGCGAGACATGACGTTAAGACCGAATCGGAGGAGATGTAACTCTAGTAACGTGGCGAATTAGCGCGATTACATTGGCTGGTCACTCGTCGAAATATGTTACATCACAGCCTGACAAAGGCATTTTAGATAGGAAGATATTATATACGCTCGCCGACAACACGTGCTTACGATACACGTATGTTTCTTGTACTTTTGCGATACACTGTTAGAAACTTCTTAATGACTTTTAATTAACATGTAAAGGAAGCTTGGTTCAAGCCCGTAAATGAAAAGTAATGCAGTATATGAATATTCATTTACTAATAGTCTTAAATTTTATTAACGTTTGTATTACTTGTTTGTATCAAAAGTAGATTAAATTTCAGTACATTAAAAATTATTTCAGTTACGAGTGATTTAAATATCATTTACCATTGTATATTAAAAATTCATGAAATTTCATTTTTAACATTGTACGCACAATTGAGCGAGATTATCAATTTAGGAATAATTTTTTATTAAAGTATTCATAAATGATTTTTTTCGTATTTTTACTTCCATTTTGGTTCTTCTCTTCTCGATAAAGCGTATTTTTAAGCGCGTGTTTCTTATGATAGCAATTAATTATACAGTAAAAATGTTTATGTTAAATTTAATACATTTTACATGTCTCAAATGGTCCATCCAATGGTTTGTGTTAATTTGATACAAGATAAAAATTAAGTAAAAATTCAACACAAAGTGTGTTGAAACCCCAGTTCAAACAAGGACCGATTTTAATATAAATATAAAATGTGTTTTTTACTGTGTAGACAATCATTGTATTGTAATCCTTGAAACCAGTATTTAATTTCTGATTGATATGATCATCATTTTAGATACACTCAACAACCAAATATAGAAGTGTGTTTCGCGGAGATACACACATTTTTCTTACATTTGTGTGAAACGCATAATTAAATCAGACGAAATAATTTATGAATAATTCTTTTCACTTTTTCTGCTTCCTCTATTCTCACTAAAACAATGGTGTATTTTTGTAACGATAATTACTCAACAAAGAAAATTAAAAAAGATCTTTAAACTCATGATTATAAATTCTTTTCCTATCCCAATTCTGTTTTTAACAATTCAAAAGTATTAACTTTTATCAATTTTGAATCCTTTTCTCACACAAAAGGAATTTTTTTGTATTATATAAGAATTTGCAATAAGAAAAATTCTTTTTGCGTTTAATTGTTTCAAACAGATTAGTCTAATTCATAAAGAAAATTTAAAAACTTGAATCCTTTTTGAGTTCATAACGATTTGTACCATTTAGATAATTTAATCGTTATGTTAGTTGTAATCTTTAAAATCTCTATGTAATTTCTGATTGATCTGATCATCACTCGTATTTTAAATATAAAGTACGACGAAATACAGAAGTGTGTTTCGCGGAATAAGACACATTTTTCTTGCACTTGTGTGAAACGTATGATTAAATCAGATGAAATAATTTATGAATAATTCTTTTCATTTTTTCTGTTTCCTCTTTTCTCGCTAAAACAATGGCGTGTTTTTGTAACGATAATTATTCAATTAGCTAAGAAAATTTAAAAAAATCATTTCTAAGTTCTCGATTATGAGAAAGAAATATTCTTTTTTTATCCTATTTCTGTTCTTAAGAGTTCAAAAGAATTCACTTTTATCAATTCTGAGTCCTTTTTCCGCACAAAAGGAATTTTTTTGTATTGTATAAGAATTCGCAATAAGAGGAATTCTTTTTGCGTTTGTTTCGAACAGATTACGCTTATTCATAAAGAAAATTTAAAAACTTGAATCCTTTTTGAGTTCATAACGATCTGTACTACTTCGATAATTTAATTGTTATGTTAGTTGTAATCTTTGAAATCTCTATCTAATTTCTGATTGATCTGATCACCACTGTCATAATGAATCATAATGAAAAATAGTGGTAATTAAGGCACTGCCGAGCTCGCGCAGATATGACAAAGTGATCATCCGTGAGTAGCATAATCACGTAATAAATAGCCAACTGTTGCACCACGCACGCTACAACGCTAAAGTTTACAGCTCACGAGTCATCTCGCGTTGCTTTTTTTTTCATCAGATCCTCGCTCAATATTTTATTAATCGATCGCGAGCTTCGACATAATTCGGTTTCGTAACCGATCTGCGGACCGGAGTTGCATTACGAGACGAAATATTGCGAGAGATAATGAATAACTCCAAAGCAACGCGTACGTCGGCGGCAGAAATACCTGTATTCTGGCTTTCTCAGACTCACACGCTGGTCTCTAATCTATCTCCGTAATCTAGCAAATCTTAATGTAACTTTGGCGTAATCCGCTCTACTCCAGTACGCTTGTTTTTGCTCTTACTTGTGATGCGGCACACCTAGCTCCGCTCTACTTTTAAATATTTTGATAGATGTTCTATTATGTGTATATGCGTGCATTTATTATACATACAAGTATTTCTCTACTTATACGACATGATTACGTTCCGAGACTTCGTAACTCGAATAGCATTTTTATTTCATATAAATAAAATATTATTTATAATAGAATATTATTACAATAATTATTTTATTGTAATACTAAAAATGATCATAGACCTCAACTTTTTCGAAGATATTTTTAAGAGTAACTAATATTTAGTTAAGAGGGGTCACACTCTAGTGTAACAGATTAAAAAAATTAATTTTTTCTTTGTATATACATAAAGCAAAAGTACAACATTTCAAAAATATGTAATCTTAAAGTCTTCTATAATTTTCTATTTTTCTATAAATTCTTCTATAATCTTTTATAAGCTTCTATAATCTTAAAGTTGAAGTCGTAAAAGTGACGAAGTTACAGTCCATCTTAGTGAGGTGCGTCAGAGTTCAAAACGGCAAGTCGGTACCAAATGATCAATAGTAAAAGAAACTATTATAAAACGGCTTCGATCTATGTTGTTTTTGAAACCTTCTAAGGTTTCTATTTAAGTGTCTGTATATATGTGTATGTGTGTTTGACTCCAACACATATCTACTGCGGTTCACAATTGAAATTGCTTTAGTTCCAGACGCGTCTCACTAAAATGGGTTGTAACTTTCTAACTGCTGTAATATTTAATGAAGGCTATTATCTCATATTAAAAATCATGGAAACAATGGGCATCGTTATTGGACAATAATATAAAGTATTCGCTGATTTATATAACTCGAAATGACCACAGAGAGCGAAGCATTCTAGCTATTGTTAAAAGGACTAAAGAAGTTTGTACGTCCAAAAAAATGGAAAAAGCAATTCAGCAAGATCTTTTTGAAGAAAGGAAGGCATGTTATATAATTCCAGAATAACAGATTAAATGTTTTTCAGCTGTTAGTATCGTAAATCTTTATTGAAAACTTTAAATTAAACGTTTTTCTCGAAACATTTTTCAAAATGGTGTACAAAATAATTCAAAAACTAATCGTCAGGTCGATTTTGGACGAAGCCGATTCAATTTTTCTAGGAAATAAGCCTATTATTTAATTTTTTGTTTATTTATAACATTTATATCAATAATACAAGATCGATTTTTTAGTCGAAAAAATCTTTTTTTTTCCATGCGCTATAACTTTTCCCAATTTTCATACATCTTTTTAAATATAGGTTTGATCCCAGAATAAACTATCTAATTTTAAGAAAAATTTTGGTTTTTAGCTTAAAGATAATTGTGAGAGATGCTACAATGCACACCGATAGAGTCTACGCCGACAGTAGTTTACACTGTTATACACCATTCAATATACATAAATAAAGAAAATGTAAAAAGTAAAACTTAAATTTTTTTGTAGTCTAAGAAAGTCTCTTTAAATTCCCAAAAAGTTTATTCGGATATCATCAATAGTTTTTTTTTAATTCATGAAAATCACTTATTTTTAAAAGTCTTACACTACACCTCCCCCATCCCTCCTAAATGCAGATTAACTTCAGAAGATGATTAAAAAACAATACTATTTTTTCTTAAAAATATAATTCTCTCTCTCTCAATATAATATTTAATTTTATAAAATTAATATTTAATTTGAACAAAAGATCACGACGATTAGTCAATAACTTAATCAGCTTAATCATTAATAATGTACTAATTAATTTCTAATCGATAGCATACCAGTCAAAAGGCCGAAAATTCGAGGTAGTAGAAGGATATTTGTGTGTTATACATTATATATTATGTATCTAAAACATTCATTTCAATTAAATTTTCACCGTTAATAGCGTAGTAAGGAAAAGTATCTGAGATGTACGAGGGTGAGATTCGAGACATCTAAAATCACCCTGCAAATCAGTTTGTCATGTCAATTTGTTGTTTAGTGTGTTTTGTTTTGTTCACACTCTATTTATTTTTAATTAAAGAAGAAGATAATGAATGTCTCATTATCTCTTTCCTTACTTTTCCCATAGACATCGCGGCAACAGTCTCGCTGACGTCTTATCGTTCGCGTGTATCTCATACTTGCACAGTATATTTGTCTATCCCGTCGACCATCACTGTCATCTCGCACGCAATAAATTACTATTATTAACTCTCGAGGACGAAATTTTTTTTCTCCCCTATCGGCAGCATAGCTGTCGGAGTAATTTACGAGTACTTCGGCGCGAAGGAGATTCCTCTCGGGAAATGATCGCAAGGTCACCTCAGATGAAGGTGTCTCTTGGAAAAAGGTTCGATCATGACGATGAGATTAATCGGCTATATCGCAAAACGTCCTTTCATATATTACGTCACGGCGTTAAGCGCTCTAAGTAGGTGACCAGCGGAGACGAAGCCGCGATGAGGGCTATGGGGGGACGCGACGAGTCGAAGAGGCGAAGACGCTACCGGGTGAAAGCATGGGTCATCGTAAAGGCCACAGGCACCTTATATCTAGCCCGATACGTACATACAACCACGTATCCTTAACTCGCAATTACACGCGCGCGCGAGTTAAGTTTAGTTCAGTTCGGCCGAAAGAGAAGAGCCGTTTCCTTCTCGCTTTCTTTCTACACGCGCGAGCATGTTGCCACATTCGCATGCGAACATCGCGTGTGGTACGTCTGCATGTACATTGGGAATTATGCATTGCGGATAACGCGGATGTTCCGCGAACGCATTGTTTCGTCGCATACTGTCGCAACGATACGGGATTTTATCTTCGTCGATTTGTATTCCGACATTTTAATTTTATATCGAGTATAATAGAAAATATCATGAAAATTGTATCAGGTATAAGAAACGTACTTTGTAGAACACAAGAATAGAATAATAATAAATATTAATATTAATAAATAAGTAATAAATATGTTTTAAATACACATATTAAAATACAAGATAATTTACATTTCCTATGTCTACATTAAAATGAGGTAAATGAAAATAAATATTTTGCTAGCCATTTCATGTACATTT
>QKQZ01042497.1:0-13393 GCA_003595255.1 Solenopsis fugax
CACATACCGCTAAAGCCATCTATTGGAAAACGGCGGAAGCAAAGTTGTACACCTAATATTATCTTGATGTAATATAATATTTTCTCTATTTTGGATTAAAATTGAAAATCTTCTGTCGCGACGAAGAAGTGTTTTAATCGCGAACATCGCCGGCAACTTAACTTGGAATTTCCACATTCGAAATTTGACCAATTTGTTCTAAATTATTTATGAGTTGCGACAAGAGCTACCGATATATCACGGAAACATTATATGATAGAGATAGAGGGCGTGTAGCGAAACGTCTCCGTTCGGCACTCATCGATCATGCCCGAATTGGTGCCTTCTCCTCTTACGTCCGTACAGTTCGTGACCAAATTGTGACCATATGACCAAACTTCTTTTACGTTGCTGTTATTGACCTGAGATTGCGGTTCTTTTAAGCTCCCCCCCCCCAATATATTCTCTCTTTGTCAGTCATAGACAAGTTTGTGGTAAGAAAGGGAAAGCAAGAGCTAGCTGTTTCTATAGCAGCTTCGAAGCCTAGCTGTTCAAGCAGTGAAATAGTCGGTAGTTCGAAGTCGGAGCTACAAATCACAGAAGAAACAAGTTGTAGCAACACTAAAAAAAAATCAGACAAACAAAATTTTGAATCTAAAAAAGCATTAAACAAAAGTATGTTTAGTTTGAGTAAAATGCAATTTTTTATATAAATATATTTAAATAATTAATAATAAGTCTGGTACTTTAAAATATTACAAAAAATAATTCTGAAGTCTTATTTAAATACATTCATAAAATTGTTTTAAAATTAAAATTTTAACATTATTTTAATAATTAATAAATATAATTGAATATTGAATAAAAATAAAATATATATCCAAAGTTTATTATGAATTTCATAAGTCTGTCAATAAGATTATTCTTCATAATAAAGTGTGCAAAAGTATTCAGAAAAAACATAAACAGTATGTTGTTTTTTTAGGTAAAAAGAACCACTATCTTTTGCAAGATGGCAAGAGCTATACAAATAGCTAGAATTTAATTCAACGAGTAAAGCAGTCTGTAAAATATGCTCAGAAACAGTTGCAAAAAATATCATCAAATTTAAATAGCCATGCTATACGCTCAAATGAATCATTTGTTACGAATGGTTTTAATTGTTGAAAGAATGCGGTAGATCACTTTAATAAACATGAAACAAGTAATTTTTACAGAAAGTCATTTTTAGGATTACAAAACTTACGAGATAAGTCTATTATTGAGCATATTTCTCATGCAAAAACTAAAGAAATGGCTGATTCTCGGGTCGCATTGCTAAAGAGATTAGTACTGTGAGTGTTTTAGCACAACAAGGTATAGCCCTCCGTGGAAGAAATAATGACGAATATTCAAATCTTATAAAATTTTTGAAAATAAGAGCTGAGGATATCCCAGAATTGAGATGGTGGCTAAAAATAAGTCAGTAGGTTATAAGTGGCTACATCACAATTAAGTGAATGAAATATTGGAGATGATGGCACATGCAGTCATAAACGTATATAACAGAAATAAAATCCGCGCAATATTATGCTATCATCATAGACGAAACATCAGATATATCCAGATTGGAACAAGTTTCCATTAACTTTCGAATTACATTGCCGGATTTTACTATAAAAGAAATATTCTTAGGTTTTTATGAAATCAGTAATACAAAATCGGAAACGCTTCTAAATATCATAAGAGATGTCTTATTACGATATGAATTAAATATTACTAAATTAAGAGGACAATGTTTTGACGCCGCTGCAAACACGAACGGAAAATGTTCTGGTGTGCAAACGCTACTTCGAAAATTGGAATCAAGAGCTCTTTTTGTTCATTGTACAGCGCATACGTTAAATCTGGTCGCTCAAGATGCTATGAAGAACATAGAAATGATTAATAATTTTCTTGGAGTAGCCAAAGATATGATAACTTTTATTTGCGATTCTCCAAAACGAATCGCAATATTTAAAGATTTACAGGCGGCAAACGAAGAAACGCTACCGACTCTATCGCCGTTTTGTCCAACAAGGTAATACTCAAGTAATTATATTAATAATATTTAATAAAAAAACTAAATTAGGCACAAAATAATAATCTAAAATCTAAAGTTATGGTTGTTGATTTAAGAATTTTTGCATCTTTTAATTCTAAATATAATAACATAATTTCCAAATTTAATGCTTAATTTAAGTAATTATTACTTTTTAATAAAAATAATATTGTGTTTTGTATTTTATAGATGGTGCATAAGAATCAAATCTTTAAAAACAATCGCTGCTAACTATGAGCAAATTTTGTTATTTTTTGATGAAATATCTACAAACAAATCAGAAGTCAGCAGTAAAGCTAATGGATTTTTAATATATTTGTAAAGTTTCGAATTTTATTTCTGCCTACTAAATTCTATTCAAGCATTAGAGAAAATTTTAAATACACAACTACAAAAAAGTGATTTAAATTTGTACGAGTCACATGAAAAAGTGAAAGCCATACTAGAATGTTTTGTAGAAATGAGACAATCTGGTTTCGATTCTCTATGGGAAGAAACGACAAATGACGCAAATAAATTAAATTTAGAAGAACCTAAATTGCCTCGCACTCGTAGAGCTCCGAAACGTTTCGAGACAGCAGATGTCCATGTATTTAAATCTGCTAAAGAATATTACCGAAAGAATTTTAATGAAATATACGATCAAGTGATTTTTTCATTAAAAGAAAGATTTAACTCCGAAACAATGACATTTTTAAATATATGCGAAAATTTCATTACAGGTAAAATCAATGATCCGACTCCTATTGTAGAGATTTATAAAAATGATTTTGAGGAAGAAAAACTGAGGCTTCATCGTGACATTGTCAAACAAAGAAAAATCTCAATAACTACTCTGAAAGATGTTGTAAAATTTTTAAAAGAAAATTTGCCAGTAAGTGAATTTTCTTTGAAAGTGAATTGATTGGTGAGTTTTCCAAATTAATTAGGATTTTGCTCACAATCTCGACAACGCATGCACTGCTGAGCGGTCATTTTCAACTTTGCGAAGATTAAAAACATATTTAAGATCAACGATGTGGCAAAGCCGCTTAAATAACATCGCAATCCTCCACGTTCATCGCGATAACTGAAGGCTTAGATTTGAACGAATTTGCAAATAGATTTATATGCCCAAATAAAATTCGACGATCAACGTTTGCAGTTGTAAACAGCAATAAATAAATTAAAGATCTCATTTTATAAAAATTTATTAGTTTTTCTAGCTCCCTCCCCCTCCAACAGATAGCAGAACTCCACACTTGAAATTCTGCTAAGTTGCCGGCTATGATTGCGAATGAAGTTCTGGATGATTATTTTTCTCCATGCGATTAAGCATACAACACTAATGTATGAATATAATGTTCTTTCGTCTAATTCATATCAGGGAGCCTACTTGTTTCATACGTACAATATCTAAAACTTTTATATGGAGCACATGTCACGAGTCGACTGCAGAAGTCGATAATTAAACTATAATTTTTCAATCTTCTTTCGTTTTTCGTATTAAATTATTGCCTCCCGGAATGTTTTTGTCACTACTTTAATTGTGAAAAATGATTTTAAAATCTGTAAAGCCAATTAAAAGATAATCGTATTCAAAAATAATCGCGTCTAGAAACCGGTCCAGTATCCCCTTAACAGGAAAAAATAGTTTGCTGAAAAATGAGACATCTTATCGAAAATCAAATGGCTCAGATAATCGCTTTGCTGAAAGGTATATGTATCTCAGAGATTCGTAGCTAACAGGTGTAAGTCAATCTGTAGCTCGTGCTTGGATCAAGACATTGAACTTTACTGATGAAGAAGGGATCAAGGTTATAGATGTGTAATATCCGTTCGAAAAGACCGTAACATTGTTAACATTGTTAAATTAGTTAACATTGTTAAATTATGAGAGAATGTACAACTGCTCGTTACATTGAAACCCAATTGTTTTGGAATCGGCTTATACGCATTATAACATTGTTAAATTAGTTAACTTTATTAAATTGTGAGAGAATGTACAACTGCACGTTACATTGAAACCCAATTGTTTTGGAATCGGCTTATACGCACTGAGACTATCTAGAATCGCCTAAGAAAAACTGGCCTGAGATCACGAAACCGTGTGCTAAGGTTAATGACTGCTCATCGACAAGCTCAGTTGGAATATATTATACAAGAATTAACGTCGACTGGACTCAAAAGTAATAGAGACAAGTTCTTTTCACGGACAATCTCATTTCTTCGTTCAAGATTCAACTATACTTGTGTTGTAGCAGTTCAAGCATTTAATGGTAACCCAGTTATGGCTTGGGCAGAAATCACCATAACCCAACACACAAACTTAGTAATAATTCCTCCTCCAGGTAGAGAGTAGCCCGATACGTCAATAAGGTACTTTGTTCACAAATTCTATCTTTCCGGCAAAGAATTGGAAACCAATATATTTTATTAATTTGGCGGATTAATCGCACCATCTGTTAGACGAGCGCGGGATTATCCAGCGGTGCGAGCTTACGCACGCAGCGAAAATGACCGTGGCTGTGAGCCCCTACACTTACAGCGTGGTATCGACAGATGGCTACAAGGCACGAGTCGTTATTTGCAATATGCCAATCAAGAGATAAAAGGGACATGACGGCGAACGATCAGCAGCTCTTCTGTCGCTTGACACACAATATCCCGAGTGGATATGGAAATAGGTGAGAACGAGTAATCCGGTACCAGGGAGTTTGGGGGCGCTGCCTGGGGCTGAGTGGACCTTCATCCAACTGGACTTATAGCTTATACAGAGGACAAGGCCGCCTTGAGTTTTCCTCTATTAGGACGATATAAGGATCTGGTACTACACCTCTCCACCAAAGAAGAAAGCGGCCACTATATCCCTACTAGTAAAAAGGACCAAGAGGAAGATAGCAAAACATGTAACCTATCCCGGGGCGCAAACTATCCCGATAACGCGCGTCCACTGAGGCACGCAGCCAGAGAGGACAAAAAGAGTCCAAAGTGAGCTCTAGCAGCAATTGAGAGACGCTGCAAAAGATCGAGGCAGGTACACAGACCGATAATCCGTCGACTCCATATACTCACCTCGGCGAACACATTCCAACGGCGCCTCCATTTCCGAGAGCAAACATCCGTCTTGATAAATTACGGGCAGTAGTACGAAAGCTGGATCAGGAGGAGGACCAGTCTCAGCTGCCACAAGGAGAGAAATCAAAAAGCAACCAGATACCCAGGTGTCCCGAAATACAGGGACAAGACAGCCGAATTCATGTGGACCAAAACGCAGCATACCTTGGCGCGAGCGTTGAACACTCACCAATCAAACGACCCTTTTCATGGCCCCCACAAACACACAAATACATGTATACGCATGCACACACATACACTCTCACCATCGCGTGTTATTACATACACACGTACATACATGCTCACCTATGTACATATATACAAAATTTCACAAGCTTCTGTACATAGTGTCAATAACAATGGTAATAAAGATCCATCCGTTAATCGACGTGTCATCAATACAACAAACCTGTTGGCCTACTCCTAAACGAACTTAACGATAAAATGAATTGTATGGTAGGACCAGCGAATGTCCTCGACATAACGCTCGTTCTCATACAGCTGCGTTGTCTTGTCTTGTCTTGTTTGGCCCTTGGATTTCCGTTCTCCTAAAGAACAGAGTACCACGTTTTTCACTAATCAGACGGCTTATTGTCAGGGGCTCTGGTCAGGGGTTCCACAGCCGTATATCTTTAAAGATACGAATTAAAAATTCGTATATGCGGGCTACCTGGGATCGAACTCGCGGCCTAATACTTACGAATCCGACGTTCTGCACACAGAGCCACACGACAGCCCACAGCTGCGTTGACAAGAAAATTCTTACAAGATATCATGGTTCTCACTCATCTAGAGATGGTGCAGAATTAAACCCTATTAAACACGTTTGGGATTTGATGGGTCATCAATTAAGAAGTTATCCAAGACAGCCTTGACATTAACAGAACTGGAATGAGTTCTCTAGGATATTTGCTATGAAATTCTCCACTATAAAATTAATAGATGCATCAATCTGAGAAATAGATTGCTTGACATAATTCGCCGAAGAGACGGCAGTACCTCATATTAAATTAATGTGTAGTACCAACGCGCACGAGCGTACATACATTCGCTTCACCTATACATTTACTCACGTATATACGCGCGCGCACGCACGCACGCACGCAAGCACGCACGCATACGCTTATACACATACACATACACAGATACACTCAAAATCACTGATTTAGAAATTCAAATACTTAATATTAACTCACACGTGCTAAAAAATCTTTTCGAAAAAATCATTAAACACGCGATTTTATACAATTGAAACGATCTAAATAGACAACACATTTTATGTATTTTATATATACACATACACCACATACATGATGTGTAAACTTTGATTGAGCAACCTCCTTATCGTGCACGGATAATGCGAATGCCAGCGATACTTATCTAAAATCTTATAAAATGCAAGGTTTACTTTGAAACTCAATAATTCAACTCTTATGAATGTTAGAGCAATAGAATAATATTCTTTTAAAGAAAAAGTTCTTGACATTAAAATTAATGTGGCAATATTCTATGTCCTTGTTTTGCTCATGAAATGGTGCAAAATCTGCAAACTTCTTTGACTCTAAAACACGACTTACTTTATTTTTCACAAGAAAGACAATTCTATAGAGCGGAAAATTACTTTAGCCATATTAAAATTGAGTCTTTACTTTTTGAAATGCATCTAGAAAAACTCCTATGATCCCAGGAAGCTGAAAAAGAGCATATTTTAAAAATCAACTAGGTTATAAAGTGATCCTTTAATTGTTTTGCATAGGGTATTATACTACAATAACAATGTATATTATGCATGTATATCTTAATGAGACGGGGACACGCAAAGTTTTTATACATTACGTTTAATCTTGAGATCGCTTTAAACGATTTAAAATTTTCAACAAAATCCGCAGTAGAATAGCTGCAGCAATTGTAACATGCAGTATTAAAACTGTTTTTAAAATTATGTGCTTGTTAATTCAAGACAAAGAATAATAATATTACAAAATATCATTATTGTTATATAGTATATTACACATCACATTTCTTTAGTACAGACACAAGTAGAATAATTATATTTCGGTGATCGAACTGATTAAAACATCCTTTCTAAATGGAATCCAGGTTCAAACCCTGGTCAAGGTAATATTTTTCTCAACAAATTTTTCACTTTCGTTGGGGTGGGGAATTTTAGAGATGGTAGTTAGCATTGGTATTATTGAAATTAATTTTTAATTTAATTGTGTGATAATACTGTTTTAGTTCATTTTAAGAGCTATGTTTGAAACTGAAAATAACAACGAAAATAACAATTCAAATAAATTGGAAACTGTATCTAAAAATCACATATAAAATATCTATTTTAACATCAAGATCTTGTTTGGCCCATCTTCTATTTAATTTAATGTATACAAATTACGGTTTTAAATCTATGTTATATTAGATAATTATATTTAGTTTTACTGATAGTAAATTTGCGGTAGTCTTTGATATGAAGTCTTCGTATCAAATATACTTTGCTCTGAGAAGGCAACCACTCAGAAAATAGGTGTACACCTGACTTCTGACTTTAAGACTTCGTTGGACTACATGTACTTTATCGGACTACAGTGGAATTCATTATAGTTGATAGAAGATTTTTCTAAAAAAAATGGTCATCAAAACTTTAGATTGCACTAATCTCTAAAAAAATTTTAAATGACTTAATCTTTGTAAAATGGTACAATTCAACGGACTTCTAAACGGACTACAAGTTATACACCAGAATTCAAGAGTGGTTTACCCCGCTTTGCCTTCTTTTTACGGTTAAAAAGATAATTATGATTGTTTTATTAATATATGATTTATAAAGAAAAGCTGAATAAACTATTTTTGTTAATCTGCGAAATA
Source organism: Solenopsis fugax (assembly GCA_003595255.1). Lineage (NCBI taxonomy): Eukaryota > Metazoa > Arthropoda > Insecta > Hymenoptera > Formicidae > Solenopsis > Solenopsis fugax. The sequence goes on from QKQZ01042497.1 coordinate 8,021, forward strand.
TCATAAGTGTTTATATCATAGTATGTACAGTAGGTATAGTATGTATAGTATATAAACAAATATAGTAGATATTTATTGATCCCCTTGGGGTTACAATCATCATCCTTCTATATCTAACTTACAATCTAGCTTACAATTTAACCTAATATAAGAAAGGATCTAAAATCAATCCGTCTTATTAAACAACAATGAATCTACTTGGCAGCCTTGTCTAATTTCCCTTGCTGTCCAAAAACTCTTCCCTATTTTCTCCTACTCTTACTCTACTTTTCGTTTTTCTGATCATCTCTTTTATCCATTATACAAGGCTTCCCTAATCCCTTTTCTCTAATCTTTCTTCCCCTTATTGCGTCAATCCTTCTATTCATCGAATCAATGCCGCTTTCAGGTCCACGAACAATGCGATTAACTTTCTTCCCTTCCTTCCTATTTATTTATCGAGGAGATGAGAACATATATGCTATGAATTGTTCTCTATCCCTTTCGAAAGCCCACCTGATTCTAAGTGTTCAAAACTGTAACGTTAATTTTTCAAATTATTGTATGCTCATTTCATAACGATTCTGTAGATACTCGAATATTCTGTTTCGCTAGTTCTGATCGAAAATAATAACACGCGAAGCTTCGAGGTTAGCAATCGTTCCATCCTGACAGCGTTGATCTTCGACAAAAACAAGTTTTTCTTACTGTAAGGACGAGCAGAGGAAAGTTAGCGGTTCTCGAGATTTGCACAATATTGACTTGTTCGGTAAGACTCTCGGCCGTTCAAATCAGCTGTGACGAGAGTCAGTCAATAGATCCGGGCCAATGAAACCGCTTCCCGCGAAAATTCGCTTCCCCCAACTCTTCTCTGTTTAACGAGCGCTCCAGGGTTCGCGCGCTCGATCAGAGAATCATAAATTCAGAATCCTCGACGCGATCAGAGCACTCATATTCAAATCGAGCCGAATCGAGCGAGTTTTCTGAAAATATCGGGATACGGAACGCATAGCGCAGTGCACAATAGTACAATCATCCGCAAAAGTTAACTGGAATTAGCGAAACGGAAAACCATTTAATACTAATTTTTATTAAAGACATTTTCGCTAATCGTTAAACATCTGTGAGTGGTTATTCGATAATTCCTCATTCCGCTCCCGCTCTTCATCGCTCTCGACGATCAGCTGATCGGTCTACGTCGCTCGCGCTCATTACCGTCGCTCGCTCGCACATCGCGCGCGTGCAGGGCCGTCGCTAGTTGGAGCACGCGACAAAATTAGACCCACGCGCGACTCACTCGCACTCTTTCTGAGTGGAGCCGGCGCTCTAGTTTACGTACTCGCACAAACTGAACTAGGGAATAATGTCTTTCTTGTTCAGCTTCTCTCTTAAACTTTTTTTAGTTCTGATGTTGCATAAAGTGGACAACAACATGATTCATTTATACGCCTCGACTTTTTTTTAACAATTAGGACTTCCCCCTTCTATCTGTTCGACTATTCTTTCTCTTCCCAAATCCTATTACAGAATTCCCATACCCATTCCTGTATACTTTCATACTGTGCTTGAAATCCCATCTATCTCCGTAACCTCTTAAGCCTTCAAATTTCTTATTGCTTTTCCTATTTTTTTCTATCTAATTATCTCCTTTCCTGCTTTTTTTCTCCCATTCCAATTTCTCTAAACCTCCTATCTTTCACTTCTCCCAAAAATTTCATAAAATTATCCTTCCATTCTTCCAATTCAATTGCTTAATTAACTTTTTCCATTCTTTTCCATTCTTCTCTATTTCCCATACCTTATTTTCTCTTCTAGCTTCCGCAGCCCATTTCTTTACTTATCATTTTTTCCTTTTTTCCTTTCACACAGTTTGTTGTATTCCTGCTTCCTCCTTCTGTACTCTTGCCGCTCTCCTCTTTCTCTTAACTTCCATCTTATCTCCTCTTTTTCTCAAACTCCTTATCCCACTATTCCCTTCTCCTTTCCTTTTCTTCCTTAATTCTTTCTTCGTTTCCCTGGTTGCTTCCTTCAGTCTTTCCTTCGTCTATTCTCACTCCTTTTTCATCTTTTTCTCTCCATTTTTACCCTTTTCTTTTTGCTGTGCCATACACGTTATTGTGCGTAGACTCATGTTGGCTATTATTACTTTGTTCACTGCGACCCTGAAAGAGTGGTGGAAGAGAAGCCGAACCACTGCCTCAAGTTCAGCCAGAAGATCCTTCTTCTGCCTACCCCATGTCTGGCGCAGATCTTGCTCTGCATGATGAGATGAAGAAGACTGTACTTTTCTGGGTGTCACAACACATGTCTGAAATATTCCAAGTTCTTAACTTTAATTGTGTTGATAATCTCTTTCTTTTTCTTCATTCTTATCATAACCTCGGTATTGCGAATATGGTTCGTCCAGCTCATGTTCAGCATGCGGCGATAGCATCACATCTCAAAGACCTTAATTTTCTTCAATTCCACCTCTTTACGTGTCCATGTTTCTGCACCGTACGGCAATATCGAGAAGACGTAACAATGGAGTATTCGTACTCTCAAATCCAAATTGAGATTCCAATTTCCAAGTACCTTCTGTAGCTTGACGAATGCGGCCCTCGTCTTTTCGATGAGACATTGGACTTCCAATGTATGGTTCTAGTCTTCTCCTGTTTTGGATTCGAGATATTTTATTTTCTTTATTTTCTATAGCTGTTCTCTTCCTACCGTAATGTCGCTAACCGCTGCACAGTGGGGTATTTGTATCAAAAAATTGTTCAAAATTATTTTTTCCCCATTTGCAGATTAATTTTAATGCATTTCTATCATCGCAGCTTAAATTTTGTAGAACTTCTTATATATAATGTTAATCGTTCAACAGTATGTTTCAATAAATCTTGAAAATTAATTTCTGCGCACGTAGCTGTAATTCTATATGATTCGCGAATGGGATAACAATCTTTTTTTGCTTTTTACAAAACTAGACAAAACAGGCACGCGCTACAAACTTGATATTACATGATTTCATATAAATAATAAATTTAATATTGCACTACTATTAACCCCTCAATATACATAGTCAAAATATGCGATCTCCGTAATGACAGCCGCTCACGAAGTTAGCGCAGCGAGAAAAAAAATCTGCATCGCGGAAAAGCGACAACAATAACTTCGATCTATTCGATATATTCTTTACATGCCTTTTTTCAAAAAGGATGCTAAACAATTTTTTATCACTTGTTCTAATGATTTCATACTGTTTTCTTGAAAGACTAGCTTCAACAAAAATCGATAAAGCTTGTAAAGGTGATAACAAAGATCTTTCTTGTATGCTTCTATTGCTGTATGCTTTCCTATATTTTGTTGCTCGTTTTGGAGACTCGATAATATCTTTTACTTTTAAAAGTGAACACACATGCATTATTTTAAGAAAAATAAATTTTAATTCGATATTTGCACGTAGAATAAAAAACAAACAAAATTCATAGTATAAAGTATTTAGCAATATTTTAGCTTTTCAAAAAAATTTTAACCATCGTGATATCTTTATTCTTGTGATTAATACAAATATTTTTTGTGTAATCAGTTTTACACCATAAGTTAGTTTGAATAAACATTTCAGTTTTTTTAACGCTTAATATTTCGTCCACAATCTTTTGGCTTTAATAATGGCTCGAATATGCCTAGGCATATTTGGTACAACACTTTCGCAGTATTCTGGCGTAATAGAATACCACTATTCTTGCACTCTTTCCCATAAATCAGTTGTTGTCGTTGGTGGAGCATTATATTTATTTCTTTATTTCATTTTTAAATATGCCCAGACATTTTCAATAGGATTTAAGTTTGGGCTTTGAGCAGGCCACTCCATTGTTTGAAACGGTCGAGGCTGAAGCCAATTTCTCACGCTCTTTGCAGAATGACTGGGAGCGTTATTATGTTAGAATGTAAGATCAGTACTCTGGCACTGACATGTTGTCAACCGTTTCCAGTAAATTCTTTACTAGAATGTCCTTATAATTATATTAGCTCACCGTACTTTCAATTTGATGTAATGGACCCACACCATACGCTGTAATGCATCCTCATATCATAACTGAACCTCCGCCAAATTTAATTGTCTGCTTAACATGACGCGGTAAAAGAGGTTCGCCTTTCCTTCTCCAACACCAAGAACGTCCATCCGATAAAATCTTATTAATTTTAGACTCGTCAGAGAATATTACGTTCTTCCATTGTTCAATATTCCAATTTATATATTTTTTTGCAAAGCCTAAACGAGTTTTGATATTTTCCTTGAAAGGTTTCTTTTTCTTTTCACTTTACATAAAATTAGCTTCCTTTAATGCTCTTCGAAGATCAGTCCACTTGCTGATCTTCTTCCTAATGTCGCTTTTCAATAATTTTGCAGCCATTGATGCCGTCGCTGCAGCTTCTGATGTAATGTAATATGTTAGTCTTCTCTTATTCTGACGTGATAATAATTTAGGACGACCTCCAAAAAATGTAGGAACATCGTTGCAATATCGTTTACGTATTTTCTGCACTACTGCCTGATTGGCGGCAAACATTCTGGCAACTTTTCTCGTTGTGATAAGCCACTTTTTAATTCGGAAATAATATTATTCCTCACAGTTCTAGGCAGTGGCTTCATGATAATATATTAATGCGTCTTACTGCTCGAACAACGATAAACTAATTACTAGAACAGTCTTGTTCATCGCCAACAGTTAATTACAAAATCTGTGTTTACAGTTTTAAGCACAAGAGTCTTAATGCGAAGCAAAACCGATTACACGAAAAATATTTGTATTAATCACAAGAATAAAGATATCACAATGCTTAAAATTTTTTTGAAAAGTTAAAATATTATACTTTATACTGTGTATTTTGTTTGTTTTTTATTCTAAGTGCAAATATCGAATAAAAACTTATTTTTCTCAAAATGCCGCATGTGTGTTCACTTTTGCTCCTTTGTACATTTCCAGTTGCTCGTAATTTCATTTGTGTAGCGAAAATCATTTCTTCGATATCAATATGTTTCTTGACATTCTTGTTTTTCGTTTTTTGCTGCGTTCACTTAAATCTTAAAAAGAATTTGTTGGTCAACCAGTACGTTTTGTAATAAGTATTTCGATTGTACCTTGAAGCCAGCTATTATTATTTTTCCTCGCAGCGAACCATCTGGTTTTAAATTGTGATTTAATATATGCTTTAAGTCTTTATATTTTTCTTGAGACAATTGTGCTTTATTCAATAGATAATTTTCCATAAATTTTAATTTTTTATCGAAATTGTTTACAATACTATTTTTCATAATGTTATAGGGGAGACCAGGGCTATTCGTTAGGGATAATTCGTAAAAATGGAAATATCTTTGTATGGGTATATGTTAAAAATTTACTTTAAATA
>QKQZ01042512.1:0-25826 GCA_003595255.1 Solenopsis fugax
CCTTCGGCGGGAGATATTCTCTTCCCAGGGGGAGGCCGTCCCACCTGGACGCCGTCCTCTGTTCCTGCGATGCGAAAAAGTTTGGAAAGATACACTCGCGTCTACATTGTTGGATCTGTATCTCGATTGGACGATAGATAAGTTATGCGGCTGTAGGGAAAAATTTTATAATTATGTAGTTGGTAGAAAAATTGTCATTTTAGAAGCACACTTCGTTTCAACCTCTCGTGTCATAAAATTATAAGATTCGTTAAAATTATGAGCTTCTTTTCAGCGAGGGAGATAAATTCGTGTTATAATTCATTGAGACTTCTCCATTTGAGACGTTCATTCCCTCGGCGATTCACATTTGTCAAACAAATAAATGATTTATTCCCGATTTTCGATTTATATAGACTCGACAGAATATTTTTCGAATATTCGGATGGACGGGAGATTAACCCTTTGTGGGATTAATTTCTCTTCAAATTATTATTGTTATTTAAAAATTAGTCTCGTCATAATGCATTACTGAGAAAAAGATACTTAATTTTAAACACTGTTGACTAAAATATGTTACATCCTTAAAAAGCTCGTCAATGATCTTTCTTTATGATTATTCTATTTTTAGACAAACGAGCGTTTTTAATTGTTAAAAATTTGTAGGGTATAAATTTATTTCGCTGAAGTAAATCTTTGTTTGAATACGACGAAATAAAACATTAACAAATAAACCAATTGGTAAAAAAATGAGTTTATATATATTTCATTGAAATGAGATATATTTCGCAGAATATGTCGTCATTGCAATCAAATCTTTTTATAATGAATAAAATCGAAGAAAATGTCACAAGTAAAATTTGCTTGCTAATGTTTCGACTTTTTTTCTTTTGCGTATCGCGATAGCTTCTGCGTTATTCATCAAGTAAAAACCTGTATGCGATTATAATCGACAAACTGTACTTGGGATCCCCATAAATTCCTTCAAATAATAAAAATACTTTACAGCCCGTTTCGGCCAGTGTAGATTAACACTTAATGGACGCCTTAGGACATTTGTACACTTTTTCTCTGAAATATCTTATTAACTATAATATTTACGTACATTTTTTTAAAATCAATAACGATATTTTTTAGAGATATTAAAATATATGTAAGAGTAACCTTATCATTTTTATATATTTGTAAAAATAATGAAAATCGACAACAAACATGCTCAGCTCGTGATGTTCGATAAAAGTACGATAAAAGGCTTTCCATGAACTATTAACTTCAATAATTCGGTTTAAATTTATTTTTTGTTTTTTTTTTCTAATTCTTATAACTGGAAAAAGTAAGTTAAACCGAAATTAAAATTAATCTACACTGACTGAAATGAGCATATGTGATATTAGACAGCTAGCTAATTAGATGAAATTAAGGATTAAGGAAATACTTGATCTTCATTCGTTTGAAAAAAACCACAAAGAATTAATCCACCTAAAAAAACATTGAAAAAAGTTTCAAACATTTTTTTATAAATTCGTTCACGTATAAGAATTCTTTGATTTATATTAAACCAATTGATTGAGATGAAATTGAAAAAATACTTGAACTTCGTTCATTTGCGAGAAACAGTTTTGACTGCAAAGGATTAATCTACTAAAAAAACATTGAGAAAAGTGCCAAACATATTTTTTTATAAATTTGTCCAAGTATAAGAATTCTTTGATTTATATTAAACCAATTGATTGAGATGAAATTAGAGAAATATTTGAACACTTCACTCATTTGCGAAAATAATTTGAACCGCAAAGGATTAATCTGTCTATAAAAAAACCGACAAGTATGTTTTTTTTATAAATTCGTCCAAGTATATAAAAATTCTTTAAATCATGTTAAAGCAACCAATAGCGATGAAATTGAGAAAATACTTAAATTTCGTTCATTTGCGAGAAATAATTTGAACCGCAAAGGATTAATCCGCCTAAGAAAAAAAAAACCATTAAAAAAACTCGCTAAGTATATTTTTTTATAAATTCGTTCAAGTATAAAAGTTCTTTGATTTTTGTTAAATTAATTGATTGAGATGAAATTAGGAAAATATTTGAATACATATTTGAATTTCGCTAAGTTGCGAGGAACAGTTTGGACCACGAAGGATTAATGCTATTCTCTCGAGCTTCCTGCATGGTTTATTTAATTCGTGGATACTTTATCGCTACTGTGCGCTTTTATCTCGATGAGTCGATTGTTTTCTCTTCCGGGAGAGAAAAAAACGTCCCTCTTATCGCGATCGACCCTTGATATATTTTTTTTTTTCCTTTCAATTGTTATCCGTCGCGTTGCAGCGACGCGACGTCGAGCGTCGAGCGCATGATTCATGTAATGCGCGAGCGAAAAAGCTCGAAGGACGCGTGTATTAAAAGCGCGACAAGAAATATACGTGCGTCTTATCTCTCGTTGTAGCGTGCTCGTTATTTCTGGTTCGCGACGATGAATGGGTGCACCTGCGCGAGCCACGATTAAAAACGAAAGGCGAGATTTGTCGCGCCACAAGCGAGGCGCCGCTCGATCGCGTCTCCCGACCCGGATATTTCCATAGAAAACTGGACCGCGAAGATGACGGTTTACATAGTTGATTACATAGTTAAAAAAGAAACGGATCTTTTTCGAACACCAGAATGAAACTAGTTGTTTCTTGTAGGTTTTGGGATACTGAATACGAATCAGGTTTTCAAATTCCTCCAGCACGTCACACATAGTTAGATATGTAAAATTTTTACACTTAAACATTTTTAATACTTAAACATTTTTACACTTTTAAACGTTTAGTAAAATTTTAATAAAATTTAGGCAAATTATTTTATTTTAGGGTGCAATCAGATTCCCTGCCCGAGTGTCCCTCAAGTGTCATTTTATCCTTATTGTTTATTGAATATTAAAGGATAATACCTAGGAGCACTCGAGTAAAGGATCTGGACGCACTCTTATAGAACAGTTTATTAATTCAGCAAAATTTAATTAAATTTTACTCAAACCAAAGCTAATAATAAAATTCTTCGAAGTCAATGTTATTCTACGACTACCATGAATTTGAAAGTAAATTCTGAGAGAAAATTCTCTCCGTTTCAGCATTAGCAGTAAATAAATATCGGAATGCAGCCAGAATGCACCAATTTAACTTTCTGTACACAAGTTGCTTTTCAGCAATTTCTTTACATACATTGGATCACACTCCTGAGTTAATTTTCATTACTTTTACAAGTGTAAAAAAATTTTTCAGTGACTTACGTACACTTTAACATCTTTGGAAAGTATTTGTATGATTTTTTTTTAATTGTACATAAATTTACAACTATTACATTACTTTTAACTTTTTAAAGGAAAGAAATACGCTGAATTATTCGTGTCGAATCGTGTGTACAGAGGATTAACCTTTTGTTACATAAATTTTTCTATTGTGTGTATTTACTGAATTTTAGTATATGTTTAATATATGTTTCCTATTTTATCATTTATTTTGGGGTTGCTAATTACAAATCTGAAATCAAAATTATCATTTTCATCTCAGCATGATTTTTTTTATAAAAAAAAGTGCTGCTAATTATGATTGATCTTTTGTTTCTAGGTAATATAAAATAATTACATATTTTTATTATTCATGTATATACACAGATCTTAGAAACATAACGATAGCAAATACGTAATATAAATTCATTGCCAAATACGTAAAAACTGCAATGAGAAAGATATCCTTTATAGAGGCACTATACGACAAACCGCTGACAATCGCGTAATTATCATAATTTCAACGTATTTGAGTTCATGGGCTGCGGATGGACATTATCAGCGTTATATTGTTCGTGACATTACGCGTTGCATAATATCGAACGGTGTGTAGAGTCCGCTCTAGAGCTGGTCGGATTATTGCCGACGTCGGCGGCGCTTAATAGCTCGTTCATATTTTTCCCTGTCTGCGTTACGTAAGATTTACATCGGGCTGCTCGAATCAGGCCTGTTAACAACTATACGTTAACGACGCGAATAAATTCGTGACAATCGCGTAGATTTCGCAAGAGCCACGTATTACAGCCTCTTGCCTGTAAATTTGTTTTCGACATATTTAGAACGTTCTTCCTAATGAATCTAACAATTTCGTTACACATGCTTAATTTTTACGTAACATTTAAGCGACAAGTATTCCGCGACTTCTATTTATAATCTTAATAAATTTTAATAGATACACGGAAGGAATAATTTTACGGCAGAATCTAAAAACTTAGCTAGAGACAGATCAGAGAATAATTTGATGTTGGGCCATTAAAATAATTATCTAGGACGCCCAAGCATAATAATGTTGTTGCAAACAGTTTTGACATTCTGGCAACCAAATTAAACATCCAATACAATTTTTTTAAATGGTTCAACATAATTGCTTTCATATCTGTATTTCAGCAAAATTGTTCTTTCCATGCATATACAAAAGATATTTTAATGTATGTTAAAATGCACGACGTATACACTTTTAAGTATACTGATTATGAATTCCTGACATCTGATGCGAACAACATGTTGTTTAAAGTGGGCTTTAAATTTAGTGGGGACAGGTATTGCAAGTCTTCGAAACAGGCGATTGTAAAAATAACAAGGTTATTTAAATTTTCAATATTACAACATCATAACAAATTAAGCGCGAATATACATGAAAAAAGGGAGGAGGAAAACGCGTGGCAGCATTGGCGTGATTTTCCACATTGTTTTTATAATTTTAATATTTGAATTAAAGCTTTAATCACCGGCCGCACATATTAATTACAGAGAAAAGTGTAGCTATGTGAAAACTGCATTTAAAAATTATTATCGCCAGAGATGCTACAGGTTAGCGAAAATTTAGGCGAAATTGTTGAGGACATAGTAGGTTGCATAATATATTTCAATTTAAATTTCAGATCTGATTATGAATTCATAACAAAAGGTGAAATAATTTATTTACTAGCCCTGAATTGTGTAAAACAAAGGTTGTTAGTACTTTCTTTGAATTAAAAAATTATTTGTTTAAATTAAAAAAAATAGTTTGAACAAATGATTTATTTACTTTAATAAAAGCTAATAACGTCATTTCTTGAAATCAAATAAATTTTTATTTTCCTTAAAAGTATTTTTACTTCAAGTTAAAAAAAACCTAATTGAAGAAATGATTTCATCAATTTAAACATAGCTTTTCTCTGGGTGTATAAAGGACTTTCAAGCTGTAGCCATAAATTGCTGAACACTTTAAAACCGGTCTTTTCTCTTGTATCTTTTAATACACAAATTACAATACTAAAAAACTGTAAAAAAATTTTTTTATTAAACTTCCTAACCGTTATATTTTACAAATGATATTGATAACATAAAATAATATTAAAAATAGTGTTTTCTGCACGTCTATCCTTTTATTTAAAAAATTAGTCGAGAATTGTAATCATATTATAATGAAATATTTTAACGAGAAAACGTCATAATGTCTTGATTTTCGAACGAGACAATTTATTCTTCGCGTTCTACATATCCGAAGGAGATGCTCCTTGCCTATGTGCTACGGTATCGCCGCAAGATCCTGTAATAATATTTTTCCGCGTCATTGAGCGTACAGTCAGACGTGTTCTGCAATTTTACGTTTGCGATCCGTGACCGCGAGTCCGGAATCGGTAAACTACGGGCTAACGGGTACAAAGCTAGACTAGAGAGATATCAGGCTTACAAGCCCATTTTCTCTGCCCGTCCGTGGAATTCCTCGAAATATTTCGGAGCGCGCGAGTTCCGTTAATAAGACATAAATCCGCGGACGAGGACACGGGCGTTTATTCCTCGAGAAATCATCGCGAGATGTTTTCTCACTCCGAGAACGTGTTTGCACCACTCGCGCGAGTTGAAATCACTCCATAAACACTTGAAAGCGAAGGTCGGCATTATAATTATTTCGATCGTCATCGCGACGAAGGATACTCACGAGGATACTCTCGCGCTGGAAAACGTTTGTTCACCGTTAGTCGTCGTAAAGACCGTCGGGATCTCCGATCCCGAGGAGTATCGATCCCAATGACAACAACCGCGACGAGGATATTTCCGAGATTATGGGAACGCTGAAAATATTTGACGAGCCTTTAGACGGTGATCTGATGAGCTCACCCATACTCACAATTACATTTATATTTCATTACGTACCCAATACACGGCTCGTATAATCGGGTCTCGATTTACTATATTATCCGATGTTGGAATGTTTTCCCATCATTTTTAGATGTCGAAAGACTCGGATATGCACGAAAATATCCTTTGATGAACGGTATAATATAATATAATTGAAGAGTCAACAGCTATTTGTTTTATATTTATTTGATTAGCGTTATATTAATCTCTGATTAATGTGGCGTAAGGAGTTGCGAGTTTGCTCTCCGTGCCAAATGTGGCACGTGGGTTCAAATAATCTACCCACACAGAAAAAAAAATTAGTATCAAATCAACAATTCATTGTTTCATATATAAGCAAGAATATAAAATCTCCTTGGAAGTATTTATAATCTCAAAGAGACATAATTTCCTTAAAGAAATTTTGTTTCTTCATGCAAGCAAATTATGTCTGATCAAGATTATCAAATTCTTCCAAGAAAATTTTACATTCTTGCTTATATATGAAACAATGAATTGTTGATTTGATAGTCATTTTTTTCTGTGCAGAATAGTCTAAATCGGTTTTTAATCGATTTTAGAAACGATCGCCATCTCTCGGAAGGCAAAGGCAAACCATCGAGAATAACTCTGCCCAAGAAAGCAAAGTTTGAATGCTTCGGAAGATATACAGGCATTGATAATCGTAAATATACATTTGATGCCTAAATGCATCAGGCACACAAATTGCATTTTAAATTGAAGGAATTGAAGTTACACGGTTTCGAAGCTGTGGAAACGAATTTTGCTCGTAGCGGAGCGAGCATTGTATATCAATAAGGTTTCTTTTTGAAGAAATCTTATTGACATACAATTTCTTTTTTTATATTTAACTTTCTTTTTTTTTTTAATTCAAACTTTGCTGCTATAGTGCAAATTTGATTCAAAAGGTAATGAGGTATTTCTAATTCATTACATAATAAATAATCGTCATAAATGCAGGCCTGAAAAACATGTGACAAAATGTAAAATTATGTTTGCGTCGATATAGACAATTCCTCATAAAATACCATAAATGAACATGACACGAAAATATGGAAAAACGTAGGAAACAATAGACGTTAAAAAAGGTAAACCATTGAGAGTAACTCTGCCCAGGAAAGTCTCTTCTAATAGGCCGTTCTCTAAGGATCTAAAGAGATCGGGATTATGTTTCAAATTGAATCAAATTAAATTTTTCAAAATTGATCTTGACTTTTAATAATAACTGATTTTCTTAGGCCATAAACTTAAACAATTAATTTCAGATTTTTTTTAAATTCAATGAAAGTGAGTTCCTCCATTTTTCGGGCATCGGGCTTCCCAATTTTATTTTATCGCGATTATAACAGTAGATTGTTTCATTCTCGAGAGGCGTGTATAAACAAACTTTTAGTCACACTCTGCGTCCGCGTCGCTCCGACCATAATTACCTTTCTTAAACTAAGAAACAAGAATATAGCGTTTTATTTACCTGTTCTTTTTTTTTCGCTTTTTCAGAAAGAGTCGCCTTGGGACGTGGAGCTGCATCTGGCAGCGGCACGTGGGGACGCCAAACGTCTTCGTATTTTATTGGATTCCGGACGCGTCCACGTTGATTGCAAGGACAAGGTCAGTGCCGAGCAATACCCTCAGTTTCCGAAGTATAAGATCTTGTTATCACGTAGGCGTCTTTCAGACACGGTTTCCCAGGGAAGCTTTGCGACAAATGAAATAGAACACTTTCTGTAAAGATTTGACACACGAAGAGAATTTTAGAATTTACCCTCAAAATGATGATAATCGCGGAACAGCATGGACTTCGAAGAATTTTAATTTTGGTAAAATTTGATAAAACTTAACAAAATTTGAATCAAATCATTTTGTATCATAAAATAGTTAGAATCAGTTCTACTAAGGTTTAATTAAAATTCACTAAAACTTTGCTAAAGTTACTGAAAGTATATTAAAATTCTTCAAAGTCCATGTTATGTCCACGATTACCATAATTATGAGGGTAAATTCTAAGAGAAAATTCTCTTCGTCTAGATTTTCAGCATTAGCAGTAAATATTGGAATGCAGTCCAAATGCGCCCATTTAACTCTCTGTACACGCGTTATTCTTCAGCACCTTCTCTATATACGTCATGTTGGGTCACGATACTCCCGAGTTAATTTTCAATATTCTTTTACAAGTATAAAAAAATTCTTCAGTGACTCTTACATATACTTTAACATCTCTACTAAGTATTTGTATTATTTTTTATCATAAAAATTTTATATAAATGTTACAACTAATTACCCATTGATCCCACTGATCAGAAACATCTGATTTTATTCGATCGCTAACTCTCAGAAGAGAATCGCAGATCACTGAGAGTAGTATCTTGCCGAGAGAATCCCTCTAAATTAGGCTGATCAGAACCGGCGTTTAAACTGTAGACCCTGTATATCTGTGCAAAATATGAATTTAAAAAGCGCACACCACAGAAATTGAGGAGTGACTACACTCTGATAAGAGCTAAGGACTAAAGAGAACCAACTAATTACAATAGTTTTTTAAAGAAAAAGTTTTTTAAAGAAAAGAAATGCACTGGAAATCATTTGTGTCGAATCATGTGTACAGAGGATTAATTGTAATCGTGTAATTGCTACAGTTTCAATATACTTTGGTCCACGGACTGCGGACGGACATTACTATAATTTTAGTAAAATTTAGTAAAACTTTAGTGAAACTTAACCAAACTATTTTGTATTAAAAAATAGTTTTGTTAAATTCTAGTATACTTTTAGTAAAATTTACTAAAATTAACCAAATTTTACTAAATGCATAGTAAAATTCTTCTGCATTGTCCCACGACTATCACAATTTTGAGGGTAAATTCTAGAAGAAAATTCTCTTCGTGTATTTGAAAAAAAACAAAGAAATTGAAAGAAAGTCGTGTGCTCTGCATGAAGGTGATAATGTCGATATGGTCTCCCTGGGAACGCGATGTCTGATTGCGCACGGTCGATTTTATCAAAATCGGTTCATCAGTTGAAAGACAATACGATCGCCTGAGATTGCTGTCGGAAATCTATTAGGTAGGAACTCACGTTCCTGATTGCAATGGTCTCGCTGATAGATTAGCGATATCGCGGCAAAAGCGTGGATTACCGGCGATTTTCTCTCCTCGCTGCCGGTCGACTCATTATGCAAACGACGGTGAGGCGCGAGCAACACGAGTAACGTCACGCTCCTCTCGGCGCGTCTCGAAAGTGGTTTATTAGATCAGCGCGGACACTAATCGTGCCACTTTTCGACCTGGAGGCCGAACGTGTTTTACCGCCGTCATTTTTTTTTTTTTGCGAGCTCAACCACGTGAAATTGTGTCAGCGTCAGAGCCGAACCGAATCGCCATGTCTGTTTAGTCATCGTGCTTCTTGCCAATCGCGATTCTTCTCTATTCATTTGAAACATCAAATATTTTGCAAAATATTCATTGACTTTTTTCAGCGTACATTAGTAACATTAAGGATGTATAGAACGTTTCTCAAAATATTAAGAAAATTATAAAAATTACAGATTGTTTAATATTGCATTTGAAAGTAGTAGGAAAAAATTTGAAGGTTTTCTATCTGGATAAATAGTTATTTCAATAAGAAGTAGATATATGCTCTAATGAAAATATACTAATGAAATAAGAAATAATAAAAAAATCTGAATTTTTAAATTTTAAATGCTTCAAATATTCAAGATGATTTATGTCAAGTTTCATTGAGATGTAGAGATCAATTCTGTAAAATAAACAAAATTTATTTATTTACAAAATAAGTAAACAAACAATCACAATAAAACTTTATATAAATCATCTTGAATACTTAAAGTACTTATACGAAAAAAATCGAGATTTTCTTTTTTCTAATGTTGGAAAAAAAATTTAATTTTTAATAATAAATAGAGTAAATAAACTATAAAAATATTATTAAATACAATTAATCTTATTCACAACAACTTTTATATGTATATAGTTTATTTGAAGTGTTAATATTAAACACATATCAAAATTTTATTTATTTTGCAGAGACTGTACGTTTGATACATCCTTAAAGAATATCTTCTTGTGCGCAAATCGTTACTCTTTAACGAGATATTATGGATGTACATTGGTTGATGTACAGTCACACGAAACTATTGTCCAAACACAGAATATTGGGAGTTTATTTTACGCTACAAATTTTCTTTCAAATGGTTCAAATGGTTTTTACTTCCAGTCGAATTTTCCCTAAAAATTTGACTGGAAGTAAAAACCATTACCAGCGATACATTTCTATTAAGAGCAAACTTGTGTTCCGTTTGAAAAAAATTTTACGTGACGTGTTAAAAAAATTAGATTGAAAGATATATTTAAATAAAATTGCAATAAAGCGCCGTTTCTATTTTATCTCTTCCTTTATTTGTTTTTATTCAAGTAAAACTGGACAATTAGTTTCATGACTGTATGCGTGCGCTAATTGCATTAGTGGACTTAGGGCTTTTAACGGGAATCTCTTAATTGCTCGCGAGAAGATCGATTAGAAAATATACCCCGGCATACATTTGCCGGTAGCGTTCACCGGCGGGAAAGTTTCGCGTCTAATTGAATCGTTGGAGCGAAGTTTTGCAAACGAGGTCGGTCTTCTTTCAGGACGGCACAACACCTTTGATATTAGCTGCCGCCGGTGGCCACATCGACGCCGTGACCGAACTGTTGCACCAGGGGGCGGATCCCAATGCCAAAAGGCTGGTAAGTCCTGACCTTGTGTCAAAGATCGAGCGATCTGCTAATGAATGACATCCCTGTGCAATGAATGCTCCGCCTTCATGGTAGTAATAGACAAAACACTCGCGCGCCCATGGCATGTTCATTGACACTCTGCACATATGTATGATTCCACAATTTTATCTGTGAATTTCTTTTCTTTGAAAAACTACAAGTATTTATTATATACAATTTTTGTTTAAATAAACAATCATACGAATACTTACTAGAGATGTTAAAGTAACCGTAAGAGTCAATAAAGAATTTTTTTATACTTGTAAAAATAATTTAAATTAACTCAGAAGTATCGTGATTCACATTGTGCACTGAAGAAATAGTTTAGTAATAAATAATCAAACCTAGATAGTTATTAAAGTGAAATAGTTATTTTGGTGAAATAATTTTAATTAAATGTTCGGTTAATGTAACCAAATATTTAGTAACCGTTCGGTAATCGATTGATTTACAACTATATACATATGAAAGTTGTTGTGAATAAGATTAATTTTATTTAATAACATTTCTATAGTTTATTTACTCTATTTGTTATTAAAAATTAAATTTTTTTTCCAACATTAGAAAAAAGAAAATCTCGATTTTTTCGTATAAATACTTTAAGTATTCAAGATAATTTATATAAAGTTTTATTGTGATTGTTTGTTTACTTATTTTGTAAATAAATAAATTTTGTTTATTTTACAGAATTGATCTCTACATCTCAATGAATTATTACTATTATTACTAATAATAGTAAATATTTAATTACATTGATAAAACGTTTAATTGAAATTATTTCACCGAAGCTTTATTATTATCATCAAACTTTTTCAACATGTATGTAGAGAAGGTGTCGAAAAACAATGTGTGAACAGAGTGTTAATGGCCAAAAATTTATAACTACGATATTAACGTATTGCAAGGCGACAAAGAATGAAAAGCCTCTGCTTCTAACTTATTTGTTGGAGGGAAGTTTGTAAAAGATCTTTTAATATTTTTCAATTTGCTCGTACATTGACTATAAATGAAAATGTTATCAAATGATTTATCTGCAGTTGATCTCTTGCTAACAACAAGATCATATAGCATAGATGAGATAAGCAATATTTTGAGAATTCTGTTGCTTTGTGTACGCAAACTTATCATTATCTACGAAAATACCGTCGAGTACCATCGAGTAATGTAGCGTGTAGCTCAGAGTGCTGTTTCTAATCGTCACGAAGTATCATTTATAATCGTAATCACAACTGTAAAACAGTTGTAATAACGTACAAATAATACGTCGATTACATGCTTATTTGATTTCACTTTTTTCCACATGATACATTTCTTACGTTTAATCTTCAGAGAGAAGATAGAAGGATGTTTCATTACGTGTCTCCGTAATTGTACGTTATTTTATTTATTCTCGTACACAGACATTAACATTGATAGCTACAATAAAACCGAGTATTGCAGTCGTGAGACCATCATGTCGATTGCGATTTAATCGTCGCCGTAAAACAGATCTCAATTATTTAATTACGCTCGATCAAAGGGTGGAATAAAATTATGCGGAATATAAATATTTATCATAGTAATCACCTCGTAGTATAATCGCTTCAGGGAATTCTCCGATCGAACTCGAAAAGGTTTTTCCGCAACGAAAATTATATATCATCATTTTTCACGATTTTTTATAAATGTTTTATGTTGTCAAATATTCTGACAATCAGGTTTTACAACATTAATATTTATTAATGTAAAATTCGATAAACTAATTTATATTTTTCAAATTTTATTTGTAGAAGATTATTCACTTTAGATTATTTATAATTAGACAATTGTTTCTTGACAATTTTGGTTAAAGAAAAATTAAAAATTTTTCGGAATTTCTATTTTTTTTAAAAACGATCTCGTTAAGAATCCTATCTTTAGATAGTATTCGTTCCGAATATCTCGGCATTAAAATAGAATTTTTTGAAATTTCCTGGAGCATCGTCTTGCAGCGCGTTGTATCGCTTTTAAGCGCGCGCGGCGTCTCAGCGAGACATAAAAAGCCCGTCGCGTAGCGTGTCACGCGCTGCACCAGGAAGCTGTCGGGCAACCCTTTTTTAAGTGCCTCAAGAGAATTTATCGTCGAGCCCACGCTCTTCTCCCTTTCTCGCTCGGTGTCTCGTGCCATCTAGAATTACGGCATTGTATGCAAATCGATGACAACATTGCCGGAGTTGAAAGGCCGACGTTATGCTATATATTATCTCTTTATAAAAAGTAAAAGAGCAAAAGAATTTGAGCAGAATGGAACTCGCAATGAATTTTATTTCCTTTAATATCTTTGTATTGAGAAATCCAGTTCATTTCGCGTGTCGTAAAGAATCTGATACAGAGTATTTTATGAATCACGACAGATTTAGATTCTTTTAAATTTACTTTTTATGTAAAAAAACTTGTTAGTATTACACTTATGCAAAAACTTGAAAGTATTAAATATTTTTTAAAAGTATTGATTGACAAAATATATCCGGAATGGCTGCCAATTTCCTGGCGGATATGATCACTATTAGAAATAGAGAGAGAGAGAGAGAGAGAGAGAGAGAGAGAGAATGAATGCATGAACGATTGCTATTTATTGAACGATCTGGGATACAATCTCCTCAAGCGGAGAATGCAAATATTCACGTAAATACATGCATAAAACACAATCAAGCAAGCAAACATATAAATACAAGAATAAAAGAACAAGAAAAATTAATGAAAAGAAAGAGAAAAAGAGAAAGAGCAATTTTACTGCAGCGTCTAGAAATTTAAAAGTTAGATACAGATCAGAAAATAATTTTATGTTGGGTCATCGAAATTATTAAACTGCTGCAGTTTTGACATTTTACAATTTAAAAAATTGTATCAGATATTTAACTTGGGTGCTAAAATGTCAAAACTGTAGCAGTTTAATAATTTCGATGACCCAACATAAAATTATTTTCTGATCTGTATCTAACTAAATTTCTGTTCAACGTAATTATTTTCAGATCTGTATTTCAGCAAAATTGTCCTTTCCATGTGTGATCAAAAAAGTATCTAAACAGATCAAAAATACAAACGTATTCAAATTCAGAAAGAAAGAGAGAGAGAGAGAGAATGTTACACTATAAGTAAGCGTGTTCAGAAATAAGAATTTGTAACGTGTTCGAGAATAAGAATTTGTTCGATGATCGAGCTGACCGTACGGTCTGCGCTCCTCCTTCGAGATTGAGCGTAAACGATGACGATGTCGCGTTCGGCGCAGAATTACGCAAACCTTCATTATAAACCCGTTAAACGCGTTCGACGCGTTTACGCAATCAGCGGAACGAGATCCAGGAACATTTTCATGAACTGGAAAACGCTATCCCCCTTCAAATTAATACCTCGAGATCCCGAGACCGTTACTTACAGGGATAATTGTATCTCATTTCGATTTCCATATCAATTTATCGGTACGCGTAGCAATCGGTTAATAAATCCCCAGCGAGCAACCGTAATTGGCGTAAAGCGATAATTTTAAGGAGCGAAGCTCGTGTATTTTTTCCCTTCCGAATCTAGATAAGCAGTGCCGTTGGAATTTTAACGCCGCATTGATTTCTGGCGACCTGAACGGAACATTTAACTTTTAGTATAAATATCGCGGGGTGAGAAACGAATTGCACGAGAGAAACGAGGAAAACGAGGGAACGATGGGCGCAACATTTCAAGGTTGCCTGCGCATACCGTGAGCTTGTGCCATAACGTTCGTGCGTGCAGGTTCGCGTGATTCTAATGTGCCTCTTAATAGCGGAGTACCTGTGCGAAACATGCAACGACGGTAACGTGGAAGTTCAGGAATTATCGCTGACACTGTGTGTCTATAATCTACCTAAACGTGTTAGATACTATCCGTCCGTACCATCGCGAGTATTCTCGTGGATACATAGAAAAATCGCGCGTGTGGCACGACAACAAAGAGTCCGTTTATAGGACATTAGAGTGTGTAGGAAGTAGATAATGATTTTTATTTCTTCCTCAAGTTTTGTTGTGTGGTTTTATATTTTTTCTACACTGAAAAATAAAATTTCTTGAAAAACTAAAATATTTACTTCGATACGTGCAATTAAAATATTGAGTTGATTTAATTAATTCTTGATTTAAAAATTTGAATGGTTGATATGGTTGAAATGAATACTTTTTTTTGTGCAACTAAATAATTGTTGAATCAACCCAATGTTTAGGTGATCGTATCGGACTAAATATTTTAGTTTTTAACAAATTTTTTTCTCTAAAGTATATTTATCAGTGCACAGAAAAAAAATTAATGTCAAATCAACAATAATTGTTTCATATAAGAATATAAAATCTTAAAAATATTTGATAATCTTAAATAGATATAATTTGCTTACATAAAGAAACAAAATTTCTTTAACAAATTATGTCTTAGATTATAAATTCTTTCAAAAAGATTTTATATTCTTGCTTATATATAAAACAATGAATTGTTGATTTAATACTCATTTTTTTTCTGTGTATGGAGACAGCACACAGAAAAAAATTATTATCAAATCAACAATCATATTCTCATATATAAGCAAGAATATAAAATGTTGCTGAAAGAATTTAATAATCTTAAATACACATAACTTGCTTACATAAAAAATTTTGTTTCTTCATGTAAGCAAGTTATGTCTATTATTATCAAATTCTTTATTTTATACTCTTGCTTGTATATGAAAATATGATTTAATACTAATTTTTTTTCTGTGTAGCGGTACTGTGTGCTATCAGTATCAAATCATACTCAAAAAAACTTATTGAGTTTTTATTCACGTTTTTCGAAAAAGATCTGTTACTGAAAAGTAACATCTTATTAATCTGAGAAATATTACATAAATACATAGATATATCGGTTTTTATTTTTAATTTGTTTTTGTGAATTTTTATACATCTGTTATGTAAAGTTTGTTTGCAGTTTCTTCTACAATTGATTTTATCTTTACGGATAAGTATAACATTTAATCGTGTTATTAAATGTAAATTTTTTTTAACTCATTTGGAGATCTTTCCGCCACTTCTTCGTAAATTCCGACATTTATTACTCTCGACTTCCAATCAAACATCAATTTTGAATGCGGCAATTAAGAATTTAAAAGATTTCTCAGTAGATATCGTCTAAAAATTGTACCTGTAATTATCGATCGTCTAAAAATGGACAACGTCGGCGAGGGTGAATGACACCTGTCGGGTCATCCCGACTCAACCTCCGATAAATTGTAGATCTTGCGTTAGCCGCGACACTCTCGCCAGTGAATGAACATCGTCTGCAGCAATTACGTAACTCCGTAACAAGTTTATTTAATGCCAATCAATCTCTGGTTAACGCACGAAAGGTATCGTGCAATTTATCGTTAATTATTATTCGACCGATTTCCGGCTAATTAATTAAAATTGGCGCCGCGCGCGCTCGCCAAACGAAAATAACTGACCTTTTGTTGCCCTACTTGGGACTACCGATGTTCAATCCGGGGTTTGCATCCGTATGCTGTAAAGTGCGGTACCGCTATGCACGCGCCGTGGCTGATTCAACGGACATCTCTCTGGGTTACGCTCAGATCTTCAACTCGCATCTTTTCTCTCTTTTTCAGTATTAAAATATTAAATGTTTTAATGTTTTAATGTTTTAATTTTTATCATATTAAATCTCATTTCTTCACTCATGTATTACACGATTTTTTCTCTTTTTTTGTTTAGGTTTTAATTTTTGTCTTATTATAATTTTATTTCTTCTTTTTATTTTATATTATTCTTATTATCGTTGTTAAATTCTCTGTACCGTTCTAAACTGTATTTATTCTTAGAGGGCTTGCTAGGACTGTAATAAACGCTCAATCAATCAATCATTCTCTCTTTTTCGATCAGTATTGAGATATAAAATTTTTGTAATAAATATTTCGCAAACGTTCACATTGTTCATACACTGAAAAAAAAGTCTCTTATAACTACCAAATGTATAGTGAAATAGTATCAATTAAATATTTTGTCAATATAACCAAAAATAATTTTATTTTACTAAATGTTTAGTAATTATCAAATCTGGTATAAGTTACTAAACATTTAGCAAAATAAAATTATTTTTGGTTGTATTGATAAAATATTTAATTGATATTATTTCACTATACATTTGGTAGTTACAACCAGACTTTTTTTCAGTGTAAGTGCATGAAAATTCCTCGGATTTTGGAAAGAAAAAAGAAATAAAACAATTTTTGTACATGCATCATATTATGTATTTGTATTGTATTATAATATTTTGTGTATGCTTCAAAGCTTCGCAGTTATTAAGCCAAGATTATACACTGAAAAAAAAGTCTGTTATAACTACCAAATGTATAGTGAAATAGTATCAATTAAATATTTTGTCAATATAACCAAAAATAATTTTATTTTACTAAATGTTTAGTAATTATCAAATCTGGTATAAGTTACTAAACATTTAGCAAAATAAAATTATTTTTGGTTGTATTGATAAAATATTTAATTGATATTATTTCACTATACATTTGGTAGTTACAACCAGACTTTTTTTCAGTGTAAGTGCATGAAAATTCCTCGGATTTTGGAAAGAAAAAAGAAATAAAACAATTTTTGTACATGCATCATATTATGTATTTGTATTGTATTATAATATTTTGTGTATGCTTCAAAGCTTCGCAGTTATTAAGCCAAGATTATACACTGAAAAAAAAGTCTGTTATAACTACCAAATGTATAGTGAAATAGTATCAATTAAATATTTTGTCAATATAACCAAAAATAATTTTATTTTACTAAATGTTTAGTAAGTATTATCAAATCTAGTATAAGTTACTAAATATTTAGAAAAGTAAAATTACTTTTGGTTACATTGACCAAGTATTTAATTGATACTATTTCACTATACATTTGGTAGTTATAACCAGTCTTTTTTTTCAGTGTAGTTTCACGTACATTTATGAGTGGCATTTAAGACATTTGTCGTTTGCGACACTCGCAGATATTTCGTGCCTAGCAAACAAATAAATTTTTTTTCTGCCTTTATACGGATCTAGTTTCGAAATCCGCTCGGATCCGTGAATCGCAATTGTAACTCGGTGGCCCCTGGCGGGTACGTGTCGGGCATTTGATCTCGGGCTGGCCCGGATTTTTGCGCACGTTTCCTTAATGCATGATCGCACCGACGCGAAGCGAAGCGAAGGGAATCGGGTGGCGTACGTTGACAGGTTGATCGGCGCGTTATAGAATTTCTGCGGTTCGGTAATGGATAGGTATTATGTCCCCGCTTCGGTCGCCACGCATCGCGGCGCACGTAACGCCACGGCGTGTGCACCGCGCAGCCCATTTTCCAGGCAGGGAGATACGCTGCAGGTTGCAGAAAAACGGAATATGAAGTTTGCCACGTGTTGCAAATGGACAAGAGCGGAAATAACATAAAAAGAAAAAAAGAAAAGAAAAAGGAAGCAACGCACGATCGAAAACGGAAGCGTGAAGTTTTTCCTCTTTTCCCCGGAAGTGATATCGAATAAGGATTGATTTGCGTGGTATCTCTCGCCAATTGAGGTTTTTCGAAGATACGATCGGCCTCAGGGTGTGGAACGGCAGGATACATAACGGGTAAAGCTACGAGTTCGCCGCTCCCTCGACCGGGAGCTTTTACGGCAGTGAAAGTGCATTTTACTCGCGCCGGGTCCAGTGGCGCGCCTAAGACTTTATGTACCGAAGGAGAGCCTCAAAATAAATCACGCGATTGAGAAGTACACTGTTAAGTATTAAAGCATCAAATTTAAATCAGTTCCTCGAGTTAAATACTGTTATTTTTAACTGCCATGTGTATTAAAATTTATTTTTTTAATTCACAAAACGCATGTAGTTAACGGAACAAGCTACATCTAATCAACCCATTTCTGTGGTTGAACTGCTTAGCATTTAAAAAATTCATATTACTGCACAGAAAAAAAAATTAATATCAAATCAACAATTCATTGTTTCATATAAGCAAGAATATAAAATCTCTTTGGAAGTATTATAATCTCAAAGAGACATAATTTGCTAACATAAAGAAATTTTGTTTCTTCATGTAAGCAAATTATGTTTGATCAAGATTATCAAATTCTTCCAAGAAGATTTTATATTCTTGCTTATATATGAAACAATGAATTGTTGATTTGATATTAATTTTTTTTTCTGTGTATCTAATAAATAACAAATTTATCATATTTGGAGTTAAATTGTTTAACTCCATGTTTAACTCCTGTTTTAATTAAATTAACGACATATTGAGTAAGAGCGATGAGAAAATGATTAAAAATGGCTCAAATTGGATAAAATTTTATATTGCGAATTTAACAATTTATACTGAAAAAAAGTTTCTTCCGCTCAAATAATTTCCTTTGATTTAAATGAATATTAGTTTGTATAAAATAATTTATTTGTAAACATAGGAAATATTTTTTAATCAAGGAAGTAATGTTAAAAAAATATTTGAAAATAATTTTTCTTTTTCACTGTACGTCCGTAAAATAAGGAATTAAATTCGTAATAAAATAAAATATAGAGAATGTATGAAAACAAGGCTCGTTGCGCGCAGTTTATACCATTCCCCTCTCGAGAGGCTAAAAATAACAGTGCTATTTAACTCAAGGAACTGATTTGGATAATAAAAGAGCCTTATAATAGATCTCATTATAATACCATAGGCGTGTCATTCTCGAATGGCTTTGCAAAGAGATCTCTTTGAGTTTGAGAGAAATACTTTATGTGCCGTGCGAGACGAAGAATTTGAAAGTGTAATTTATACGTCTGGTAGTATCGTGAATGTATCTTAAAAAGTTTTGCAATCGTGGTGTACTATTCATGTTGTACGCCTCAGAAAGAGAATGGTTTTAATAATTTTCTTTCCTAGGTCGCTTCCTAGGAAGAGCGTCGGTCGTCGCTTTTACCTCAAAGAGCATCGTGCGCGTTTGGCAATTTGCTAACGTTTCGTTCTAACTCCTAAAGCCTCTCACTCCCAATTTGCCTTTTACGACTCTTTCCCCGCGTCAGTGCGGATACGATCGGAATCGGCCGACAGTCCGGGAGGATTTATCTTTTCCACGTGAAAGCGTAACGCTGGATTCTAATTGCCTTCGTCGTAGCCTATAGAGACCCGGTATCTCGTAACCGATAGTTAAGCCGGGAACAACCGCGATCGACGAAAGTTTCGAAGATTTACGCGATCCGAGCACGAGACACGTGCTTCGGGTGGTGGATAGTCACGCTTTAACGCGAGACATTATCTTAATCAGGTGAAGGACAACGTACGTTGTATTGTAAAATACGGCGCTACGTCGCGCTTCGCAGAGATCGATAGTTTGCGACTGCAAAGTTTCAACTTGTATAACGGGATGGGTTTATTAATAATCGCAATGATGTTCCAAGGAATATCGATAGGTAATCTTTCGCATTTTATATTGGATTCAATGGCCGATCGATGATGCGAAAAGAAATTATGAAACTTCTACTTTTAAAAAGTAGAATTATATAATTAGGGGAGAGTTGCTAAATGCCTACCAGTTAAGATATTTTTTATTATATTTCACATTTGGTGCTGTTTAAATTTGCATGCAAATCAAAGTTTAAAATTGTAGCTCGATGTTTCAGTCATTTATTGTTATTACATGTTAAACCTTTTAGTAATAACAAATTAATTTGTTATAAGCTTTTCTGTAATATGCTATTAAAAGTGTGATTTAGAAAATCGATTGCCTACCCAGATAGCACAGAGAATTCAAAAAGCGCTAAAAAAGAATTCAGGTTTATGTAACCAATACTGAGTTTATTTTGAGATGCAAAAAGAATTCTTTTTCTGAAAAAGAAAGAAAAAGTCAGAAAAAGAATTCTTTTTGCATCTCAAAATAAACTCACAATTGGTGACATAAACCTGAATTCTTTTTGAATTCTGTGTGCTATCTGGGTAAAGAGTGTACCTGTGATCTTTTAAATCGTATTATCTTCGAATT
This sequence comes from Solenopsis fugax, assembly GCA_003595255.1. Lineage (NCBI taxonomy): Eukaryota > Metazoa > Arthropoda > Insecta > Hymenoptera > Formicidae > Solenopsis > Solenopsis fugax. The sequence continues at coordinate 20,927 of QKQZ01042512.1, forward strand.
AAAGTAATTAAAAATATAAGTAAAAATTAATTAATATTTATTTTATTTAGCGAAAAAGCGATCAAATATTCAATAATTAATAAATAACAATGAAAAGAATGCCGAAGTAAAACTGGCTTCAATTAATTTTTGTAATTGACATATTTTTTTCATAACAATAACTAGTGTTACTATTTTTTTTATCATTTATCAATCTTACATCAGTATTATTAGTAAAATTTGTGATGATACGAATTAGGAAACTTAATAGGATTTATAAAAGTATCGATTTAATTTTTATAATTATAAATATATATGTACAATGAATGTAAAATATTCTACAAGTTTTCTTTTATGAAAACATAACAATTCAGAATAAAATTGCAGAATCACTATATTATCAGCTATAAATTGATAAAAAATTTACATCAAATGTACCTGTTTTTCTAAAATGTCGATATCATGCGCAAAACGAAATGAGACTTGTTAAATTTTTGTCTATTAATTATTTTTTTTATTTACTTTTAATTTTTGTCAATAAATATTACTTAAATAAAGTAAAAATGTAAAATATTGAACACCGATACGCATTCATCAGCAACTTTCCCCTATATAAAAATTAAAAAGAGTATAAAAATTAATTAGCGACAAATTAATGTCTTTAATTTATTTAATATTTGTGCTTTCAGTGAGACGATATTTGTGTTGATCGTGTATAAGTAGGAAAATTCCTAAATCGCGTACTTCTCATCTTTCACCAGAAGAGATTCAATTTGACATTTGCTCGAAATATCAAGGCCGCTTTACGACCGGTTCTTGCCGCTAAAGTTTACCGTTAAGCATGACATATCGTAGCTTCCCGTGTTATATGGACAGATATACAGGTGCAAGCGATGGAAGAAAGTTGGGCGTACTTCGAGAGCCGTAAAGAGAAGCTTGTACTCGAATGCCCGCAGTTCGTGCTCCGAAGGAAATCGACGTTTCACATCGGCCAATAAAATGCCATTCGATATTATTATTATTAATAACGCGGTCGATTGCACGTCCGCATATTACATCGATTTACCGTCGATATAAATTATGGGTGGGTCACGGGAGATACACGTGACATTTGCATATCGTTAAGTGGTAAACTGACGTCACGTCGAATTCTCCGTGCCATTCAATGCACGTGCCGAGCCTGGCATCGCGATGCATCTTTCATGATAAAATTACTTCGAAATTATTACTTTCGGTATACCGCATAAACATGTTTTAAGACGTCGCGAAGAGATAAGATTGCCTTTTTTAACTGCACACGGAAAGAATAATTTTACTGTTGTATCTAAAAATTTAGCTAGATACAGATCAGAAAATAATTTTTATGTTAAACTATTAAAATAATTATACAAGATATTCAAGCATGATGATGATCTGATGATGATTGCAAAAAGTTTTGACATTCTAGCAACTAGCTCTTGAACGTCCAATATAAATTTTTTAATGGTTCAACATAATTATTTTTAGATTTGTATTTCAGCAAAATGTTCTTTGCACACTTCAGAAGAGAAGAAACTATTGATCTTTTTTAATTTCACACATCTTCTATCTTTTCCCAGAGTTTGTCGTTTAAACGATGCAAACATTTGCCGTCTAATGTTAAATTATTATTTATGTAGAAAGATGTAGAAAGCTAAGTTTCATCCCCTCGAAGATAAAATTGTATCATCGATTTTCTCGTCTCGTGCTTATCTCCATGTCCCGTATAGAAACTGTCACGCTTTATCGCGAAGAGTTTCCGGTCTCGCGATATTTCACCTTAGACTCTGCTGATGTGTAAATCTGCTTACTTCGAGCGTCTCTATTTTTGAGAAAGAAAGAGGGAAAATATTCAGAATATTCAATTCCTGAAGCAAATAATGATAAAATAAAAATGTAAATTTGAAAAGAGTAGAAAGAACATCATTGTAAAAAGTCTTTCAACCCATTTTTGTTTATATAAACAATTGTATGAATTCTGCAAAACCGTGTAGATTCACATAATTTTATTTCTTGAAAAGATTTATTCCAGAAAACACTCAGGATACTCGAGATAAAACTGAATCAGCTGCATACTATTGCACAGTTATTCACAAGACGACGTGTGATCATACACTTATGATAACATTTGCGTTCGCAGACCGGGACAACGGCTTTGTTCTTCGCCGCCCAGGGTGGATACATGGACATCGCGGGTCTGCTTTTGGAGCACGGCGCGATCGTGGATTCGTGCAGCATAGTAAGTAGAGAGGCGGAGGAGTTTTCAGCGCGCGTGTGTGTAATCTGATCTCACAGCTCCTAAACGCTAACGTGTCCTCACGTGGATTTCAGGACGGCGGCACGCCGCTCTTCGTCGCGTGCCAGTACGGTCATCTGGATGTCGTGGAGGGCTTAATAGAGAGAGGCGCCAGTCCAAACGCTCATATGAAGGTGAGAAGGCACGCTCGAGACGTTCTGGACTCCACTAAACTTTCCAATTATAACTCGCATCCGATGGAAGGCAGTTAGAATACTTAGCTCTACGATTATAACACCGAGATTTCTCACTTTAGTTACTCCTCACTTTAGTTAAATATAGATCGAAAATCCTCAGTATGAAGGATGTATCGGTCCCTGCAAAGTAAATAAAATTTGGAAATCTGTTTAATATTAACATTTCAAATATACGTATGAAAGTTGTGTGAATAAAATTATATTTTTATTTAATAACATTTTTATAGTTTATTCTGTTTGTTATTAAAAATTAAATTATTTTTTTGCAACATTAAGAAAAACCTCAATTCTTTTGTGTAAATATTTAAGTATTCAAGATAATTTATACAAAGTTTTATTGTGATCTATTTAATTATTTGTAAATAAATAAATTTTGTTTATTTTACAGAACTGATCTTTGCATCGCAATGAAAGTTACATAAATCATCTTGAATATTTAAAGTACTTAAAAAAATTCAAACTTCATTATTTCTTATTTCATTAATTATATTTTTATTAAAGGACATGTTTACTTCTTATTTCAAATAAAAAATCGCCACCAAACTTTTTTTTACTACTTTTAAATGCAATATAAAACAATCTGTAATTTTTTCAATGTTTTGAGAAATCTTATACATTCTTAATTAAGAGAACATTATCGTTTCGAGGGCTGAGAAAAAGGCTATTTTTATATGAATTTCTTTGGAAACTATGCGGACGATTCATTTTAAACTTTGTTCGCATAATAATACATATTTTATCTATGATTAGAAATTTTTGTAAGTAAAAATAATGAAAATTATAAAAATCCGCGCATTGTCTTACGGCTCTCATAAAATCTAGGCACTAAGAGACATAAGAAAGTGAATAAGATTATTAATTTACAGATGTTCGATTATCGTTGGAACTAGTGGAATTAAAATATATTAATTTTTTAATTTTATCTCTAATGTAAAACTGTGATTTTTCTGACAATTTTATAAATACAATTTTCACACACCTTACAATTATTTAAAAAATTTGTTTGTTATCTTAATTTTAACAATCAAACATCTATAAATTAGATAATTTTTTTGTCTCTAAATGACTACATTTTACGAAAATTATAATACTTTTCTAATTATAAAAATTTCTAATTATAGTTAAAATATGTATTATCATGTGTACCAAGTTTAAAATAAATCGTTTGCATATATACTTTCCGAAAAAAATCACATAATAAAAATAGCCTTTTTCTTAGCTTTTGAAAAGATAATGCGTTTTATGAAGTTTATATGTGAAAATTAAGTTGCTATCAAAGCGATTCAACACCTCAGTCGGATGCATTGTCAGATTTATTTGATATAAGCGGTATTAGTATGTGAGAATGTTAAGAAATGATTACTTGTTAGGATGGTGCCACGGCGTTGTTTATCGCCGGCCAGAACGGCCACCTCCGTATTCTGGAAGTCCTGCTGGAGCACGGGGCGAAAACGGACGCAGCGAGAACGGATGGTGCCACACCGTTGTGGATCGCGTCGCAGATGGGTCACGATCATGTTGTCAGGAGGCTGCTGAGAGCCGGCGCGAAGGTCGATGCCACGAGACACGTAAGTCCCGCGTATTGTATAATCGCCAAAAGCGAGTTTTCGCTATTGTGTCACGCATGTGAATTGTCATCGTGAACAATCTCCTTCCGCAGGATGGTGCAACCCCACTTTTCAAAGCCGCCCACAAAGGTCACACTGCCGTCATCGGCGAACTGCTCAAGTACCGTCCTTCACTCGGCGTGCTCCCGGTAAGCGAGAGTTAGAGGAAAAAATCGCAGAGACAATTCTTCGAAATAGCCTTTGTCTACCAACAAAGCGATCTAAGAATTCATGTTGCACAATTTTAAGCTAATTTTAATATTCATGTATAATTCTACGTGTGTAACTTTTGTTATATGCAAGTAATTACTGGATTTCTTTACGTTTTCAGAACGGCGAAAGTGCATTGCATGCGGCTGCCTTGACGGGACACATGACGGTCGCGAGGCAGCTCGTGGGAGCGGGGGCTGATCCTTTGCTCGTAAATCAAGAGGGCATCACGCCGCTTCAACTGGCCGTCCGACACTCGCAGACGCAGGTCGCCAATTACCTGAGGGATAAAGTGAGAGTGCGAACCGCATCCTGTTAGCGCGATACTTCCTCTATTTTAATATTACCATATCGAAAATCTCGAGATATTGTTCGATGAGCTTAGCTCAAAGATCGCAATATTTCTGAATGAAAAGGAAGATGCAGTCTATGCAAAGTGTCCTGGAGGAAAAGTAGCCCGGCTTTGAAGTCGATAAGATTTTTATTACTGATAAAAGAATGTTATAATGAAAAGTTATTTTATTATTTTATTATATATATTATTAAAAAATGTTATATTTGTATAAAGAATGCAAAGTGTATATATATATATA
>QKQZ01042530.1:0-26602 GCA_003595255.1 Solenopsis fugax
TATATATAATCTTGACATTTTCCTTGTTAGCCAATGATGTATTTATATCTCATTAAATATTTTATTTTTATCTTTCAAATAATATACTCAATATTTTACTTACCATAATCCTTTTATAAGATATAAAACAAATATAATTTTAATTTCTCACTGTATTATGTAGATATGAGGTATAAAATTAAAACTATATTTGTTTTATCTTATAAAAAGATTATGGTAGATAAAATATTAGATACTAAAATTTCAGTCGGTACGATAATTCACAGTCCGTAATGGAAGAATCCACAGTATTTTCCCCATTTCTCTCTTCTTCCTATGTAAATCAGTCTGAAGTGGTTAGTTGCACGAAATATACAGGACAGTCATGTCTCTAGATTCTAAATGAGTACCGTCGAGTTTCGTAGAGACTGATGATGCTCGCAAAAGTTGTACATTATGAGTGAATGTTTCTTCTGTTTATTTGATTAATTAAAGTTTTCTGACATTGTACGTAAAGCTGAGAGTATCGTTGTTAAAACGTAGTGTCTAATATGTTATTCCTTAGAATTCATGGATTTTCATTGCATGAATATGCAAATCTTTTTACAAGTTAAATATAAGGTAAAGAGGAGTAAGATGACGAATTATTAGTTTTTCTTAATAACGTATAACAAATGGATATTTAATTCATTAGAAATTTTAGATGACAATAAATAATTTTTAGTAGTTTGATTTCAATCTATCGATCTGTCCATATAATATAATAAAAGAATTTATTTTTGTTTGCATCTATATGAAATTTTTTGATGTTTATAAAATTGCAATATTGTATGTTGACTAAAACCATAAATACAATAACAATATTAATATTTTTTATTTTTTTTATTTTGCAATATTTATATTCAATACATAAATAAACACGAAAACTATCAGATGAAGAACGCCGTGCATGGGCAAGGTGACGCATTTGTGCATCAGTTTTTTTCAATGTTATAGCGTTTTTCATTGGGCAGCATTGAAATACACTGAGTACGTTTTGCATTAAAACCAACACCGTCTATTGGAGCTCGAATTTCTGCATTTAATGTGCATTGAGTGCGCACCAGTTCAATGAAATTAACAGTATTCTGACTATAGATAATGCAATTTTAATTGCAATATACCACAATTTTAATAATTTTACTTTTGCAAATTACATATTTTTCGTTCGATTTACATTTTCCTTTAACTATTACTGTAATATCAAAATAATATAAGTTTATTATAAATCTTCTTTATTCATAAGAAGTTTTTAACTTTAACTATATGTAATTTAAATATTACTGTATTTATTGTGTAATAATTTTCCTTATGAATAAACACCAAAAAGTTACATATAGATGTAACCAAAATACATTTTTTATTATATTATTCACTTTTCTTGACAGTTTGTCATCTTACATATGGGGGCAAAATAACGAAATTGACATGTCTTTAAATAATCTAAATTTTGAAAAATTCTAATTTATTTACAGCTTTTAATTTTTACAAATGATGAATAAGCTTTAGTAAATTTGAAAAAAATTATTATTTTTACATTATCACAGAAATTAGAAAAAATTGACAAACCTTAACATCGCCATCTTATCCCCCTTTCCAAATACAATATAAATTAGATACTTCTATAACTATGTTAGATAAAATAAATCCTTATTCTCCAATGCACTGTGAAGCAGCATTATTAGTTTAAATGCTTCGATAAATCGTTATTCTAACAAGCATTTATCTCACTTTATTATCGGAAGTTACAATCTTCTACGCTCGTAGATATTGCCGTTAATGAAGTTTAACTTTTTTGTATTTCTCTTTCCAATTCTTTCTCAGTTTTTCTTCTTCTAGCGACTCCGCGCTCCCAGATCTAATTTATGTACAAGTTAAAGTTACATAGTCTACTATATAAATATGTATATATATGTAAGTTTAAATTTCCAATTATTAGCGAAAATAGAAGTAACACTGCAAAGTGTATTTTTGTTTTGATTTATAAACAAGTAAACTTTCTATTATTGAATATATAAATTTCCATAAACATTAATTAAATTTAATTCGAAGTGAATAAATTTAATTGAGAAAAAATTAGTTAAATGAACTAATCTTGACTGATAACGCGGTGCATATGGAAATGGTTTACTATTAGTCAAAGAGAGTTTTCGTTAAGTCAATCGATATTTTCTTTCGCTACCCGCCTCGTGACAGAGTTAATGTCGCGCACATTACACAACAATTCAACCGTTCAGTAACGGCGTCCATTGAAACTGACCAAGACGATCAACAGGTCTCTTCAATTTTTTTCCAGCCCAGATATTTGCTGACGAGCTTAGCGAGTAACGATCTAGCGATTGGCCTTTTAGTGACGCCTTTCGGTTTCTTACCAGCTGTTTACGGATGCTGGCCGTATGGCGAAGTTGTCTGTCAAATTCAGGTAACTTTTACAATATATTACTATTTTTTAATTGAAATTTATCCTTGAACATTTATTTTTGTCATGCAATTCACGTTATATCGTTTTGCTGAAATAATTGTTCGTCTTACTTCAATTAATATCACATGAACATAAAATTTTTAACTTGGCAGTATATTTTATATCGATAGCTTTTTTGTTTCTTGCATTATGATGAATGTTAACTTGAATATAACGTTTACGGAGATTACGGTACTTATCGTTTATAGCATTGCGTTAAAGAGTCGTTCAATAACCTCGAAAGCTTTTCTTTGCCAGAAATCGAGGAATTTATAGGAAATCTTGAAATGGTGTTCGCGATGCTTGGCAGGAAATTATTATCGTTTGAAACTCGTGGCTGCGCTTCCGGCAGCCGGTACTTCTTCCGCCATTTCCTCCACCAGTCGGCGGCTGCGACGTTATCGGAGTTCCTGGCGATAATCTTTACGCATTGCTCCCTTCCCACCGATCCCTCCCTCGTCCTCTCTACGCCATCTTCTGAGGCTACGGTCTGATTTGTGACGGTATATTTCTTCATTTCGCACGTGCTAAACTCCGAAATGCGCCGTTTCGTCGACAGATCTCGAATTTCGTGGTATTTGCTTATCTAACCGTACGGGAAATTGCCGTACTACCTTGCAACGAAATTAGTACACACACGTTATACATATGTAAACCAAATACAACTTTATGCTCAATTTATAACAAACATTTGTCGCGCGTCACACTTTAATGTACGTTAGGAAATTTATTTCTCTCACACATTACAAAGAAAAATGCGATATATTGTGTAATATATCCGTGTCATTCTATATGTTCTTTCTGATTATTTAATAGAATAACGACACTGTTAATTAACTTTGCAATATATCGACAGCGTAAAATATATATTGTCTTGAATCGGATTAATGATGGACATTAATTGAACGTGTTGTTTAATTAAACTTTTATTTTTTTTTTGTTTGTATTTGCTTATTTCTAATAGATTTGTGATAGTATTGGCTAAGATATTAATATATATATGTTTATAAACATATAATATAGAAATAAAGAATTGAGCAATGTCATTTTTATCAGAATATCGTAAGTTATAGCTATATCCATAACAACAAATCATCTTTGCTGCACTTTCCCGATAAGATTCCAACTGTGCAGAGATATATGTCGCGTTATATCGGAATACCTTCCTCATATCTAAGATGTTGATGTCTTCCGATGTTTCGGCTTTGCATCTCTAGAGACGTGCATAATATCGTGTCACAACACTGTCCGTAACCATCAAAATTCTCACGCTACGTCACTTTCGTCAAATACCGGAACTATATGTAAATTTAGTGAAACTAAGATAGAGTTCAATCAACTTGAATGAAAAGGGGACTGTCTTCATGCAAATTGTAATCAAAATGCTTCTAAGCAGATATCTGTCAAACATTGTGAAAGGAATAAAATTAAATTATTATTTCTATCTAAAAGATTATAATCCTTTTTGTGAAGAACTCAATAATAACTTTTGAGAATTGTAAAATTATATTATATGCGTGTTACACAATTACAAAATGTGTATAATTACAATTATCATATCATATCAAATATACATTAAAATAAGTTTGAAGAAGCTATATTTTTAATCAAAATTTATAAAGTAGTGTCTATGAATGTTTCTGAAATAAGAAGAGTGCATTCTTTAGAAGTAGTAGAAAGAGTTTGTTCATTTACAACGTGTACATTAATAACTAACATCATTTTTAAAACACTTGAGAGATCCTATCTTAAAAAGAGCATCGTACAAAGAACGAGATAGGACGAGAGATAGGACGATAAATGACTAAAAAGAATAAAAGATAATGCGGTAGCAAGTAGGGACTATAAGCAAAAGGAATTAATAAACGCGGAGAGAGCAAGTTCCTATGTAGCTGAAAATAGATTGCAAATTTAATGGAAACGTGTACAATTAGTAAGACTAAGCTGAGATGAGACAGATAATTAATAAACAAATGCGGAACGTAGGTATTTGATAATTAGGAAAGCGTGTAACGCAATTTAAAAAATTTAAAGAACAAAATATAATAAAATATAAAATACATTCTATATAGATTCTTATCTTTGTAGTTCTAATCAAATCAAATATTTCTCAATGTTTCTCATAAATCACTACTGATGTGCATTAATGTAAAGAGACGTATATTATAATTCTTTCAATTACAAGTTCTTACAAGTTTCAGTTTTTTTTTATATAAAATATTACTGTAATATCGGATTTTGATAACAGATATTTCGAAAGATTATGAGATATAGATACGATTGAAATGTGTAACAGCTGGATAGGAATTCAGACAAGATATTCGCTGCTGTGGATGATCCTGTAAAATTTTACGAGGACCATCGACTCTCGCAATAGAAAATCAGGCATCTCGAAACCTGCAGAAATTTCATAAAACCATAAAGATAATATTCCTACATACGAATATTATACATCTAGTCCCTTTATCCGTATATCACTCAAATGGATATAGGAACGAGAGAAGGTTAACGTCTCTGATTCAAGTAAAAGTCTTGTTTCGTATTCTTGTTACATCTTTTGCTTATAATATTTCATGTATACTGTTGTGTCTCAAATTGTACATGCCACTTTCTTTCATATTTTATATGTACATTTTTGAAATCTCTTGAGATTTTCTGAAAACTTTTCATTCTTTCGTCTTTTCTCTTAAAAGAAATTTTACATTGTCGTAACGCACAATGAAATAGAGTCGTGCCATCTCATTAATTATTAAAACTTTTGAAGGACACACGAAAGTAGCAGTACTCGATTCGATACAGGCAAACACCGTTAGCACAAAGAGAAGCTCGTACGAATCTATTAACTTCGTAGGGTGTAATGATAGTACGCCTGACCGCTGGCAAGTGAGAAAAAGAGCGTGCAAACAAGCAAAGTCCTAGACGAATGTGTAAAACTACGTGTGAAATTGCGAATAAAAGAGGCTTGTTCGCAGTTTCAATTTCGTACTTTTTTCGTGCTGGCGCAACGGCACCAGTTGTGTAGGATTGAATTTAATTTGCGGTTAATAGCTTATGTATTATAATAGTGTTTAATATTCTACTGCGTTAACGGACGATCAATTTTAAACGTCGATCGAAACAACATCTATTCGTGACAATAATGAGCAACAATATCCGAGTTATTAAATGAAAGGTTGGCGTTATTTTAATATCCCCGACAGCGTTTGCATATAATTATTCCTGTCGGGATTTTTAACATCAAGGAATATAAAAAGATAATGCGATTTTATATCACGATTTGTTAAACAAAAAAAACATTATATAAAACTTTACAAGTTGTTTTGCTATAAAAAAGACTATTTAAAATTTTTTTGAATTTTTGGAACTCTGTTCCACATTGAATTTTTAGTACTTTGATTTTTTAGTCTTTTCAAATCCTAAGATATGCAGTTTTGGATCTTGAAGCTGCACGTGCAAATATCGAGTATCGCCCGTAGAGAAATATAATTGAGAACGGGACGATTACAGCTCGTTGACAATTGCTCCATCGGGAAAGAGTATGGGAATGACACGGAGATGTGCCGTTCTCGCGAATACTAGGCACATTCCGGAATGGTAAATCGTCTTCAGCCACTCGATATTCATGGAATCTATTCTTAGTGGCAACAAATCTCCTGGGTCTAAGCGATAACCCCAGGCCATGATGAGTTTGTGTATTCAGATATCCGTTAGAAACCAAACCGTAAACTTCGATAAACTAGTACGCCGCTTGTTCTTGCTCGGTGATGCGTCAGGATGGAATCACTGAAGACAATCACCGTTGTTACGATGTTACGACAATTCTGCTGTTTGTAATGCATTTAAGCATTACAATACTGTTATTTCTTAGACAATATGGTAATTTTTAATATTACAGTTTTTCAATGTGACTGAAACGAAGTTAAAACTCTTTGAACTTTTATATTATGGAAAAAATATTTTCCATAATAAAAATAAGAAGTATTATTTAATAAATACAAATTGAAATAAGAACGCCTTGTACGGTCAAGCTGGATCTTGGTGCTTTTTATAAATTTTACTTGTGTGATTTTTATATATCTTTTTTCAAATTCAACTTTTTTAATTATTTTAACAATGACGCTAATAAAAAAAACCTACATTTGTCTAACATATTGACATTTAATCTTCTTCCTTCATGTATTATTATTCCTAGAATAAACAGTGGAATTCTATTGCAAGTTCGTTCGCCAATTATACTTGATACAACTCGAACTCCAGACTATCTATTAGTAAATTTTCCAATCGCTCGCTATCTATATTTAGCTATATAATGTCATTACTTATCAGGAACGAGCTACGATGTCGCTGAAGTGCTAACGCAGTTCATCGCTTCGCGACATCGTTTTCTTCTTTCTCTCTTTCGCGGCATAAACCGACCTGAAAAAGGTCTTGCGACACGGCCGGCGCAGTAATGAGATTGCAAATTTAATATTCCACAATTCCAGGTACACGTCCCGTCTCGCCGCCGTGCCGATGCCCGTTTCATTTATTAACGACGAGTGAAGAATTATATCGCGTTTAAGAGAAGCGATCGTGAATTTTCCACGAGAGATGCGGCGCTTTTTGTGCGCGTGACATGCCGGTGACGTGCTTCACATTCTCAATAGCGTACGTGCACAGAGATCCCATAAAAATAGAATAAATCGTTGCTATTGGCACCTGAAAGGCGTCGAGTAAAAGTCAACTGTGCCTGATTGTTAACTTTATTTTCCCGCTGTTTACGCAGGCATTGTAACACTTTCACAATTCAGCTCTCGCGTTCGTCGAGATTCCATTCGTGTTTCGTTATTTCGACAAAAAGCGAGCGTTAAAAGGATGCACCGCCGCGCCGTTGTAATCGTTACTGCAATCGGTCCAAGGTCGTTCCGGAGTAAATGCAATTTTGCGAAACTCCGACGCGACGCAGCGCTCGTCGATATTTCGCGACGGAATTTCTCGGCCGCGACGAGCCAAGGGCTCAAATTCGTTACGCCAATTATTTCGATCGCGACTAAATAAAAGTTAGGCGATGTTTCATTAAAGCCCCCCCACTCCACCCGCTGCGATCCGACAATGAGGACGGCGACGATGGCGAAGAGGGTTTGCTCGGTGATAAGTTAGTTCGTGGCGAAAATATTCGGTTAAGGTCTTCCGGGAGAGTGTTTCGGTTGGCTCGAAACGGGGCCAGACCGATCCTGGCCTCTTTAGATTATCAGAGCTTTTTCCTGGCCGTACGCCAACGGTCACCATGGTAACCATCTTAAAACGTACACTTGGTACACTCGCACCCCCATCTTGCCGTTTCTTTATGGCTAGACCAACGTCACTGATTCATCGAATCGGGCTATCGCCTTCAGCGGCTCGTGGCATTTGGGATCGTTTTACTTTCCCAGAGATCGAATCGGTGCCTCTGTCTCGCCCGGTACCTGCCGGATAAAGCGTGTCCCGAATCACGATAGTGTACATCTCGTTACGTTCCAACTGTCTCTCGCTTCAAAGCAGTCCAACGTATCGGACTTAAACGACGCCGCGACGGCCAATATCGTTTGCAGATAGCTACGAGAGATTGCTCAATATGTGGTTGAACGTATACGCTATAGACAGACATGCGTCATTATACGGTATTTGATCGAGAAAATACGAGTTTATTTTTTATTTATTCTACCAATTTTATCAAAATCAACAGCGAATTGCAAAACATCTTTTATATACTTTATATATTATTTATTAAAAATAAATTCCTTGATAAATAAATTCTTAATATGTATAATATATAATTCTTAATATGTAGATCATTTTTCATTTTCTTAGGATCAATATATTTCATTTCAATAACATGTAGTGACCAAGAAATACTCGTTTTGAAATACACGTGCAATAAGTATCTAATGAGCAATAGAATCTAAATTGACAGATTTTAAATAAATAAAAATCTTTTTCGAATTGTACTTCGATATAACATTAATTTGCTTAATAAGTTTACGAAGACAATAGTGTATGTTAAAAAATCCTTTGTTGGGGAGTTAAATCAATATGTTTCTATTTGTATTTTATTGCACATTTTTAAAATGCTAAAAATTAATCTAAATATTTATAAAAAATAGTGATAGAGGGAAGACAGAAGTCTAAATTTTTGAAGTATCTTAATACATGTTAATTTGCAGTTACAATCGCGTTTCTCTTGCTCTAAGCCCTATGTTTCAATAGAATGAAAGAGGTAGCGGTGATCCTACTGGCAATTTGCTAGCTGTAACAGCTTGCTTCGTGTAATGTATGTATGTACGTTTGGAGAACAAATTAGCGTTTGCCGACAGTCCATTCGCATACTGAGTTACGAAATTGACTTGGTACGTGCCGTAATTGATACATTACCAGCCATCAACGTACTTATGCAAAATCGAGAAACAAGCGTTAATAAATAACGATATTTTCTCAAAAGCAAACTTACAATCTTCGATCAAAATTTTGTTCTGATAAATACATAAGTTACAAATTACTCTTTAATTTATTAAGAGGAAAGATAATTTAGACTTGTATCCAATTAAAATATAACAACGCAGATTCGTATTATTTAATTCCTTTATTATTTGATCCTTTTATTATAATTGAATAAACCAATTGTTCCGCACAGTTGATAATAATGTATGTTATTAATTTCTGGAATCTGCGAAACCATGTTCTACAATTTCATAGCAATTAACATGGGTAAATTCAATTTTAACCGTGTGTCTACACGCGCGGAATTTACAAAAATTATGTTACACTATTTAATCGCAAACTAAAATTCACAGGCAGATAAGTGCAACGGCGCGGAAGCAACATTGTACGGTGATGAATACGGTCCTTTTTTATTCGAGCGTGACATTTAATTACATCACAGACTCGGCACCAGGTTTATAGAGCTCACAAACGATTTCTCGTACAGAGAAATGTGAGCAATGTAATTGTAGCGCCGTCTACACGAGACGTCAACGTAAATAATCAGTGACACCATAATTAAGCCAATCTCCATTGTTAACCTTTAGCAATTAATTAGATGAGTCTGTCTCTGCATATACCTTCAAATTAGGGCAGCAATGCGATTCTCACGCGAATTCCGTTGTTCGATAGAAAATGACCGCAAAATGTTGTGGCATTTGCGGTAAACCGCTCGTCAGCGGTAAAATCCTGACAATTTTACTACATTTAGAAAAAATATGCATCTCCTAATATAAATTAATTATAATTGACAATTGAATCAAATGCAAAATTATTATCAATACTGAAATCATTGTTTATATTATATACGTATATTTATATTATTAAATTATTATTAAATTATCGTAATAATATCTGAGTTTGTGTATGTGAAGATAGATATACTTGTGTAATCTCTGTTTTCATTATTTTCTTTCAACAAATCAAAAGATATTTAACAGAAAAATTGTAGAAAACTAAAAGTAATAATGTAATAATATAATAATTATGAAAAGCTGCTAGCAAGTACAGTAGATTTTTCTGATGCTCTCTCAACTCATCAAAACTTCTTGCCTATCTGACTTGTCTCGTAGCTTGTCGACCTATGCACTTTTCCAAGAAGTTATAACTTATTTTATTTGAAAAAGCTGATAAAGAGAAAGGGAGAGGGAGAGAGTGCGCGACACCTGAAGAATCTCGTTTGCTCTTTCGGAAACTTTTACTGTTCCAGGCACTTCTTAGGGGCGCTTTGACTCAACAGAGCGCTGTTATCCTCGTCTGCATGGCAATCGACCGTTATGTTTGCATGCTGCACCCTCATCGCTATCACAAGCACTCTTCTAAAAGGGTAAGCTATTCTGCTGTCTATATATTCACTCATTTAACTATTACACTATTAACTACTAATAGACTACTACACATTTACTCGCACATCAATATCATGATATAATAACATTATAACAAATTGCAAAGTTTCTCATATAGGTATACTCTTTATTATAAGTTTCACTTAAATATCTATATTCTGCTTTTAATGTTAATAAAAATCTATATTCTGCTTTTAATGTTAAACATATAAATTTTAATCATATTCAGAGATTGATGCATTGTGCGGTTTACCTTTTCCTATTTTTATTTTATAACAAAGTTACATAATATATAATATAAATATGTGTTTAAATAAAATATATTCATATTTTTCATTAAAAATATTTCTCTTAGATAATGTTTGAATGCATTTTCCTTATAAACATTATATTTCGAATTTCTACTAGAGTAAAAACGAGCACAATTCTTTTATGATTGCTTCAACGAGAATTTCGTATCAATCGATGTTACTCGTTTCAAACGTTTCTTCCATCTGCAGATTCATTCGATCTATCAACAGCAAATTTGCTCTTGTTAAACACGATATGAAGTGAAACGATCGAATAGTTGATTGATTGGAGACAATTGTCATTTCGGTTACAATAACTGTTGCTTGATAAAAATGGCAGGTATTAACGAAACTTGTTCGATTCGTACGAATTTACGAGAAGATAGAACCTATCGTGAATCGGCTATTGATACAATCATTTCATTCATGAATATAATATGAGGATGTCTGACGATATTTGTATTCATGAATCTGAAGAACGAAAGTATTTCTCGTTACATGGTACAATCACTTATTCATAAGATACGACAATCCGATATCGTTCACTCGTAATCACGTGAGTTTGAAGGATAAAGATATTTCTCATTATATGTTACCCTTTTGAAGGTAATATTGGCGCAGCCAAAATATCGATATTTCAATTCTCTCTCTTTCTCTCTCTCTCTTTTTCTACGTTCATAATCTAACATCTTCTTTAATCCTTTATCCATTATATATTACATAAACGTATATATTTTTTATATATTATTTTGTGTGTGTTTGTGTGCGCGCCACGCAATACATAGACATGCGAGCCATTGAAATGAATATTAAAAAAGATTGAAAGCTTAACAGAACAGAGAGTAGGAATTCCATTTCAAAAAATAATCTCTTATTCTCTCCTTCTCTCTTTTTCCTCTCTCTTTAGGACGCAGGATATCTCACGTTACTCAGGAATGAAATAAAAATAATAATGATCTCTTTGTTTTGTTAACATAACGAAAGAGTGTGAAAATCAAATAAGCGCTTACACCCGCGTTGATTTTATAAATGGGATATTTATTCTTTATTTTTCCTTATAACTAAAAAAATCGATATTATACATTTATATATTGCCCATATATCTTTCCTTTCTCTTAGCTTTCTTTTAAATATTTTATACAGAAAATAAAATCTAAAAAAAGAATCTGAAATAATCATTACCTGTCGCATATATTTTATGTAGTATAAATTATAAAGAGCACTGACAATTACTTTACAGAGTTTATTAAAAAAATTAAGCTCATCGAAACTAACTTGTCGGAGTCTGCCGAGAAGCTCCTTAATCTGCTAGATTACTTTGGAAATTCCGGCCTGTCGATTACCGCGGGTTAATATAATCCGGTAATTTTGCATCATCTCCCGCGAACAGCGGCAACAAAAGCGATTGGGCGCTCTAAAAGCAACTTTTACGCAACAACTGCAAAGTTCGAAAGCAATATTAGCGGAACCCTTCCTTGCGTGCCTGTGGTTTCACACTACGGTTTTGTCGAGGCTCGGACGTACGTCGGTTTACCTTGGATTAACCGCAAAAATGAATTTCGGAGGAGATTTAAAAGCGCATCAAAATGCACAGTGTCACTGCGGCCTCTCATTCGCCTACCACGTATCCTTCTGTTTCCACGGTCGTAGCAATGAATCGTATAGCCAGGACGAAATCTACGTGTAGCAAAGACAAGTATACAGAGCGGTTCAAAAATATTTATACCTCTGACTTTTGAATAAGAAAAACGATATAATAAATTTGATCCAAATAAAAAAGTATCAATCGTGATTAAAATTGTTTCGATTTATGCAGAGTATACAGAGCGGTTCAAAAATATTTATACCTCTGACTTTGGAATAGTTAAGAAAAACGACATAATAAATTTGATCCAAATAAAAAAGTATCAATCGTGATTAAAATTGTTTCGATTTAGAGCGGTTTAAAGAAAAAATAAATGAAAGAATTTTATTTACTTATACATATTCAAAAGTGCAAGATAATTTTGAATCGTTCTATATACGTACCACCAACGGACTTGCTATCTTCAAAGAATGCGGTTTTCTAGCGCTACCCACATTGGACTTTTTAGCTCACCTTTCAATATATCTCCCGCCATTCTCATAATTCTCCTTTTGTTTCAGAAAATGTGCAATTCGTTGGTCACCTACATTTTACCTTAACGTTGTTATAATCTATCTGGCAATAATTTTCATTTACAGACACTTCTCTATACCCTATATGACTTTTATTTTTACGATTATTAAACTATATCGTTCTCTTAAGCCTCAATTACTATACATAAAATATTCTGAATTTATTTGACTAAAAATTTAAAGATTAATAGATTTGCAATCAATGTCAATAAATATGTTTTTATATTATTTTATCTACAATTTATATATTATTATGATTCTTTTCTTCACAATAGACAATCGAATGCAATGGAAAATAGAATAATAGAATTGCTATTCGCACAAATGAGAAAGAGAGCACAACGTATAAAAATCAGAGGTAAAAGAAAGACGTCCGACGAATCGCTGAGTCGTGTCTTCCATTCATTCCGTAATTTTCCGCCTATCGAACGTTTGGCTGCTCATCAAATTCTGGCAGACCTCGGCCCGATCTCTTTTTATGTCCGATCAATAGAGGCTGTTGCTTCTAATTTCGATTTCCATTTCACATTTGCTCTTATCACCCTGCATTAGTACGTAGATGGAGCATCGTGTTACATCAGCTTTACCTATATTTAGTGCAATATTCAGCCATATACAACATGCATTTAGTTCAAAGTTCTCAGCAACTTGGTCTTTAGCCCTTTGTTTCTGATATTCACAATGCGCGTCGAATATCAGGCCTTACAACATTTACGCGGGTCGATAATATCTTCGACAGTATTTTCAGGGATTCTCAACTTAGAATGAATCTCGTAACTTCTACGGGTCTCGTAAAATCTAAGATGGCGTAATATTACGCACGGCTCCGTTAGTTTTACGTATAACGTATATTTAGCATTATTCGTGACTATGGTTGTGAATTTTATATAATCACAATCCATTAAATTTCTTTTCGCGACATGTTAAATAAACTACATGATTTAAGAATAAATAAATATTTAATTAGTTTTATACAAATTTATTTGCTCTCGATATATAAGCTTCCGCGCGCTGATGAATTGCAAATTTTGAAATTAAACATGAAGTAGAGAAAACTCAAAAAGCAAACTATAAGGTTTGCCTATTGTTGAGAACAAATGTCTTAAATTAAGTGTATTTGCATATTAAATTTCCATACGTGGTACTATCTTGTATTTATTAAATAGAGAAAGAAAACGTATAAGAAAAGTAATTTATTCTTAATATTATATATTCTACATAATATTCGTAGTCACAGTAACCGTTGTATGAAATTTTAATAAAATTCCAAGGACTCACGAGATTTAACAAATCAATAAATAAGGGCTATAATGAGAGTCGAACGCTGCTGTTGGTGCGTGTTAACAATTTCCATATTTACGGAAATATTTAATGGAAGTTGTATAATAAACACGAAATTGTTAACACGCACCAACAGCAGCGTTCGACTTTCAGGAATGAAATAAAAATAATAATGATCTCTTTGTTTTGTTAACATAAACATAAATACGGAAATATTTAATGGAAGTTGTATAATAAACACGAAATTGTTAATACGCACCAACAGCAGCGTTCGACTCTCATTAGCCCTTATTTATTGATTTATGAAATTTTAATTTACTTTAATATATTTTGCATTTCTAATAATATTTATGAATTAAAAAATATATCTATGTCAAGAGAAAAAAGAAGATGTCGCACAAAGCGTCGATCCTTACTACTTGGGGAGTAGGTCGAGTATCATTACATTGATCGTTTTCTAAGATCAGAACGAGGTTAATCTCGATAATGCTTAACACACTGGGTTTGTGCCATAAAAGTAGACCGTCGATAAAACTGGTCCGTGAAACTTTCTTTACTTGCTTGAAGATTTGATCAGATGATCAGGGTGACTTTACTAAAGGTGCAATGCCCAAAAATAGCGTACAGCGTAATCGGTGCTTTTAAAAGATAATTTACAACTTTAGTAAAATTTTTTAATTTTAACCAGCAAATTTAATGCTCATTTTATGCGTTTTTTTTTTTAATTTTTGTTTAATAAATACAGTGTTATCAAATATGCAAGTTTTAAACATACATTTAATTTAAGGGACATACATATTCTTGAGAAACGGCGAATATAATGCTTTCTCTTCAACTTTTATTTTATTAATATTTGCACTTATATTTATATTAAATTCGAGGATATTGAGTTACATATGTATTTGTTTTGAAAAATTCCATCACACATGTATTTATACATTCGATAAAATACATCGTTCTAGTACTTGTTTATTTTACACTAGTATTAGATATTTCGTCCAGGCTTACGTCCAGTAGGATATTTGCAATACCCTTCTGTGATAAAAAAAAAAAAACAGTGAATGGTAACCATTTGAGTAAACGACACGTGATATACTACACAACAAAATGTGGAATATGTGCAAACAAGCCGCGGAACGGCCGATAGAAAAACACACAGTCAAATACACATCTGCATACACGCACATCATACTGTAAAACACACGGCGTATGGGTGAGAAAGAGTAATCGTTTTCTATCTATGTTGGCACAGTATTACATGCGGCAGGGCTGCGTGGCAGTGATGTCGACCACCTGGATAGCGAGCGTGGCAATATTCGGGGTTCTGGTACTCCCCAGAGGCGGTTACTACTTCAATGGGTCTGGCCTCCTTGCCTGCGACCCCTTCTTCGCTAGAGCATCCCTTAGGTATCGTCACCGTGAACGCCGGTGATAAGTCTGACATTTTACGATCTGATCCGTCGCGTTTGTTCGCCGCGCTGATGATCAATTGTGAACAATTACAATTTAATGTCGAGAACGTCGTCGCGTGGTCGATCGCCTCGGTGTTCCCTCGAGGCGATCAACCGTGAAAGATAGCGACATATCGGCATTAATGCCTTCTTCCCCTGCGCTTAAAGTCTGATCTAAAACGGTACTAAATATGAAAGCCCATCTCTCCGAACTATCGTAATGTTTCAGCTTGGTAATTTAGAAACTATTATCTTACTACATGAGTTCAAACAAAATTATTCGTGTTATATCATGGCTTCTGTTGTTACGTAAATCGAATAAAAAAGATTGAAGATAATTTAAATGCACTCGCGGGTCAAAGTCAACCCTCACAACGTACATTACGAAGCATATTAATTACGTTTATTTTTAGTTGAGAAAGTTGAAACGGATGCATCGCGAAACTGTTTTTATCGTAATATAGATACGTATAATAATAAACTTCGCGCACGTATCATCAGATTTCGTGCAATCTGCTTGTATGAATATAATTTCATTGCATTCGCGTGATACCATCTTTGCGGCACCACTTTATATTCTCGCTCGCGTATGACGCGCTAATTACTGCTTTTCTGGACCGGAAAATGCTCTTTATCGTATCTCCTTTTTTAGGATCCTGGCGTGTTGCTGTTTTTATTTTCCGACGACGATGGTGCTGATGTACTGCTATGGCTCAGCCTTTCACGTTAACAAACTACGCTTGAAAAGAGTAGTCTGTGTTAACACGCCGGAGGTCGTTAATGGCAGCCATATAGAAAGGGTAAGTCAAGTTTATTCGCTTTGTGAATGAAGTTTAAATCGACAGTTTATCGCCAAAGCAGTTCGTTTGGCGATAATTAACAAAACAATCCCGTAAAGTGTAAAAGAAAAACATCACATCGACAAATGCACAAAGTGCGCTACGCAGCATGAATCACAAAACTGACATTCCGCAAATTAAATCGCTTATTGCCTTTCACGTTTAATAGTTAAAAAGAATAGCATACCGATGCAGTCTTGGCTTTCTCTTCCTTAAATAATAATTTCATATTGAGAAACAACGTGTAACAGTATAACAAAATTAAATTCGTATTAAGTTCATGTTTATATCAACATCGTTTATACTAAATTGACTATGCGTGCGTACGTGCGAGCCTGTGCGTGCATGCGTATGTGTGTCGAGGGGAAGGTGTGAAACTTTATGTTTTATGAGACTCGCTGTTCGCGTCAAGTTCGCGTTCTCCGTAAATTGCGCAATGAAATTATAAAGCTTGCAAGCAGATGTACCGAAGAACTTTATGCAAGAGTTTATGTAAGACTCCCAAGTGTATTCTCGCAAAAGGGCAGCAACTCGTAAACTAGTTTCTAAATCTGTTGAAATTTGTTGAAACACGGAAGATTCGCGTAAAGCATCTTGTAACGAATGAACACGATTTCGAGGACAGTTGGCATGACGAAAAATCGACTAACCCTACCACCATCTATATCTGTTAAAGCGGAAACGCCAAATACACTCGTTTCGAGGCCACAGAAACTACCGCCAAAGGCGGTATGAGAATATCGTGAGAAAATATTGTGAAAGTCTTCCCAATGTTCGAGATGCGGAATATCCCCGATTCAAACATATAAACTGTACAGACTAATAAAAGCAATTATATCATTAATAAAAATCAGATGTCTTAAATTATCTAATTAATATTAATAGGTATGTTGCATATAACGAATTATTTATCTCAAAATGAATGAGGGAGAACGAGAAATATTAATTATAAAATAGTATTTTTTATAATAGTATTTTAAAATAGTTAAAAGGATTATGATTTTTAAAGTTTGTACACTTTAATTTGCATAATTACAACCATGCTGTTATTACCATTAGCCTTAATTTGGTATTTATCTCAGTTTGAAAGTATTACATTATCTACAAAGTGCTTAATAAGATAATAAAGTCTTTTTCATCTATCTTATCAATCCGAGAATAATCATCTGTTCTGATGCTAGGGTGTAAACAACATCCTAGCATCGGAAAAATGAAACTCACACCACAGCAGTTTTTTTTACCGATCGGAAATCCATACTTATCTTTCAATCAAATTCGAGACCTAATCTGCGTAAAAAAAAGCGTTTCAAACATTCGTAGCATTGAACTATTGAAACTTGCTGGAGTGTAGAAAATACTCCATAATGAATATTACATAATGTTTTTCTTTTTTTTAAATAAATATATATCTTTAAATATACAATCCCAAAACTCGCAATATAAAAGCGTTTTATTAACAGTTACCTTTATTTTTTAGAAATACTAAGCATAATGTAAAAATACTTCTACACATTTTAGAAATACTTTAGAAGTCATAATAAGCTGCTTAATGTTCTTTAACATGTTTATTATTTTCTTGGTTTCTCTTTACTTTTAACAAAAAATATTGATATTTATATTGAAATTTATATTTATAATGTTCTTAGATATTACCAAATTAAAGAACAGTCAATAATTTACAATATGTCGTGAATAACAATGACTTTAAACTGGGGTGTAAAAACATCCTAGATGACCATTTACGTAAAAAAATGGCGCGACTATTCTCGAGTTAATAAGAATGTATAGTACACTATATCTTGCAGAAACATATTTTCTTACTTTTAGAAAACACTTTCAGCGGTAACTTACTGTAATCACTTTTATTAAAATAAATTTATTTTATTTTATTTTCTATCATTTTCTATCTTATCCAAAGATTCAAATACGCATCAAACGGATCGATGTGTCCGATAATGATTGCATTGATAGTAGTGATAGAAATGATCGTAAACCAGCCGCGATATCCGCGGAAAAACGCGTAATTTCCGACGACAGAGTCCGCACTGGTAGCTCTTTGGATCGGTATCTTCGGCATTGCTGGGAGGACAACCGTCCGAAGCAAGATGGATGGTTCGAACGCGGCTAAGCCAGCGTCGCTTGAATTCGCTGTCGCTCGTTGTCGTCTGCGATGCATTGAATTCATCCACGATAACGAGCTCCTGAGGTCGTCCTCGTCGACCTAAAGCTATGCGCTAGACATTGAGCGATCGCGACGGCAACATTGGCTCTATCCGCCGATCTACCAATCCCCGAAAATAGTCGCGAAAGCTCAACAATACCTAGTAGAATACAAACACGAGCTGGCGGGGTCCTCCGAATAAATGGAATTCACAGAATTGCCGTGTATTCAAAGGGAGAATAGTTCAATAAACGAGCGATCGTGAATGTTTCGAGAATAATTGTTTGGAGCAGAGAGCATCGCAAAGTGATAATAACCAGATTGCATATATATTTCTCTATATTTGCATTCGATGTAGTGGCGACAAAAAAGCTAATAGTTATTAAAGGTATAAAAGTTTGAAAGGTGTAACAATAAATGTCATATTTTCAGCTTTCAATTTCGCGTAAATAACGCATAAAGCTCTCTGAGGAGTATCAATTTTCTCTGCTAAAATTATATAGCTCAGATTTTAAGGAAAATTGCACTGATGGAAGGTACGTTCACTAGCGAGAATCCCTTTACGATTTGTATAAAATATTTCATAGTTACTTCAATTTGTAGAGAAAAATAGAGATAAGGAGATGCAAAGTAATATTTTCGATGGAAGAAAAAGGAGACTACATGTCTCGAAATATCGTGAATAAGTAATAATATCTGCCGTTGAAAATGCATCGAGAAGCAGATTATCGACTTCGCCGCGTTTCTCCATTGAGTCGTGCAAAGATTCTTGTGACCCGATTTAAGTAACCCTATTCTAAAAGCTTCCTCCTCTTAATTCCGCTCTAAAAACGAATCTTACGCCTTGGAAATTTTGGCAAGCTACTCCGGCACGAGAGCCGACGCGCTTTTGGCTTTTTCCACCTCAGCCCCCGCGTGATGCTTTCGTGGTCAGACCACTACCAACGCCCTTCTTCAGGATGTGCGCCCCAGTTTTCGCGGCAAACAATATTTTTCTTCTTGCGCCCCCGCATCGCCCGCGCCCCGCGTTTTCCATCCCAGGCAATCGCATTTATCTTGACATTAGCCAGAGCCATTCTGCAAAGAGGCCAGAGAGTTCCGACCTTGTTCCCTGGGTTGAAATAAGCGCTTGCTTACTTCACTTCATTTTTTCCTTGTTCAGTCGTTCATATTTAGTGATCTCGCATCGATAAGAAAAAAATCAAGTTCTTCTCTATACCGTGTAGCGAAATTGTTTTCTTAAATATCTTTTTTACATAGAACGAACTTTAAAAATCATCATCTATATTTCTAAAGTTGCGAAGAGAAGTTTTAAGTGGAAACTTATTGTATTTTTCGAGTTACGGTTGAAAAATGCAACCGACAAACAAAGAGAAAGAAAATTCGGGACGAGAGCTTAGGCAAAAGACCCGAAATTAATCATAAATGCAAGAATGTATTTAACGAATGAAACAAACTTAAATTAATAAAGATTACAGGCACTGAGATTGAGTGGAAACCGACACGTGGAGCGAGCAACTCCGTTTCGAGAAGTGATCGAAATACTTGTATCACATTCACGATATGATAGAGAGTCTGAAAGCGCGCTGCTCCATGCTTCTATATTACAATGAGCACTGCTCCCCAGTGAGAAGTAAGAAATCGAAGCGATATCGAAATATGAAAAGAGATTGAAGTCCAATTTCGATTCGAGATTCAGACAGGCTCGGTTTCGAGAAATTTTCGACATCAAAAACAGCTTGATTTTGAGCAATTTTCGACATTGAAACAGCTAAATTTAGAATAATTTTTGATATCGAAACCACTACGAATTCGACAAGAATTGTGAAACTTGGAAAAACTAGTGTGTGTGTTGCAACACATCTTCAGAAATCCATTAATTTTTTAATTCTTCTCAATAAGAAATGACTCGTCGAATCAATATCGAAATTTACTTCGGTTCAACATTATTTCGATGTCGAATCGACGAGTAATTTAGATCGTTTTTCTCTCCTTACCTCTCTTATTAAGATTTGTTCTTCCTCCGTACTCTAAAACTGAACTTCTTGTATGATTTACTTTTTTCTTTTTCTCTCTAATATGAAAAAAGAAAAATAATGAACCACAGAAAGAAATTTAATTGAAAAAAACAGACATAACGACTCGTCAAATCAATCTCAAATTAATGTCGAATTGATAAATTATTTCAATATTAGATGAAAAGTATCATTGCAATCTCGAATCAAGATTTTACATGTAAACAAATGTGTACAAGAGTTGCAACAGTAAAATTGAACAAAACAGTAACAGAAGTGATTATCTGTCATTCATGTCAAATTGTTTAAGGTAACTCGAAAATAAATCAAAATTTTTACTCTTATTAGTGCTATCGAATTAATTTCGGCATTCAAGACGTCGGTTTCGGTATTAGCTTTCTCACTATCACTCCTGAAGATTCGATTCTCGTGAACACGAGATAAACATAACATCTAGATTGATCAGGTGATAAACAGAGAAGACGAAACAAAACGTACTTACTCTTGGCTTTGTTTATCAGCAGTGTTGTGCTCAAGAGATCGATTGAGGCTATACGCCAACCGCTCGAACAAACAACACGAATTCGCTCCATTGAAAGTTTCGATATTATTGAAACCTTCGACGGAACCTTCGAGAAGTGTCAAGTCTAGATATTTATTTTGTTAATTCAATTGTATATACATTTAATTGATATTTTAACATACACGGAAAGAACAATTTTGCTGAAAATAATTATGTTAAACCATTAAAAAATTTATATTGGACGTTTAAACTATTTTCTAGAATGTTAAAACTTTTTGCAGCAGTCATTAAGCTTTAATGTCTTACAATATCATGCTTTAATGTCTTACATGATAATTCAACATAAAATTATTTTCTGATCTGTATTTAGTTAAATTTTTAGATATTAATATAATAAAATTGTTTTTTCGGTGATATTATTGCAATATTTTTTTAGTTAAAAAAATATATAAAGTTTTATATAATTAATATACATATATATATATATATGCGTATATATTTAGAGAGAGAGAGAGAGAGAGAGAGAGAGAGAGAGAAATCATCAAGAATAAAATGAATATTTTCTAAAACAGCTCTAGACCGAGGTGATTTTTATTTTATGTCGGTGAAAACACTTTCAAACCTCTACTAAACTAACTTCGGATCCAATAATCCTACTTTAATTCCGTCTATGCCCAGACTCTAGATTCTAGTTTCGACATCGTAAGTCGTCTCACCGATTCTCTAGAGTTCTGCTGAGAAGTCAAGCGTTTAAGACTCGAGTAAATCGAGAAAATTAAAGGTGCGCCGATTAAGTCAGTCAACCTGGGAGAACGCTCCAAAAGAAACTTGTGCCGTTTCTTCCTCACAAACGCGTCATCAGGTGCATTTAACAATAAAATCTCAAAAATCAATTTATCTATCCACACAATATGTGTCGTTTAATCGAGAATAACATATTGATAATTCTTTAAAGACTTGAAATTTTAAAGAAATAGGAAGGCACAGATTCTGTAATTATTTTTATCTTTTATATCATTACTATCATATTATAGCAAGCCTGTGAGCAATATAAAAAAATTACAACGGAAATTCGTTCTATGAAAAATCGATTCCAAATTTATTTATCAAATAACTTGTCATATAGATAAAAAACGATAGTAGATGCTGAATCACTCCGTCATTTTCGTTTTAAGAACTTTAACATTTTAATGCAAACTAAAAAAATGATATTAGGAATTATTGCTTTACCTAATCTACCGTCGTTGAAGCATTGAAAAATTATCTTCTAGTACCACGAACGCGCGACGGCTTAATCATTATAAATCATCTTGCTGTGATCATTAACCCAGTTCAAGTGACGGTCTCTCTTTTGAAGCAGTCGCACCGTGTATTTCCGCTGCACCGTCGCCAAGAAATTCTGCCCGCGCGTTTCTTTATTTAGGCGATTTCCCTCGCGCGCGAGCTAATGGCGCATTAGCTGCATATAATAAATTCTTGACCCGTGCGAAGCGTCATTATAACAAAGCGCGGTGTTCCGCGATTTGGACCATCCGAATATGAATAAGCTCACGAGACCGAAAGATCTCACATCCCGCGTGATCCTCCGCGTGCGCATTATATCGCGCATTAAAGCATGGTTCCGTTTCCATACTCCATCGCAAAATGGTCCATAATCGGTCAGGAATTCGCAAATCGTTATGCTGCCTCGTTCCTGTTTTTGGCTCATATTTTCCGAGTAGACAGGATCGCGAAACAAAATGGGTTAAGTGCACAAGCACGATGGCAGAGCGAGGAATTACAGGGCGAGGGCGGGCGAATCTTTCTCTCCCTCTGGCCCTCGACGACGACGGTCAGAAATCACTTCCCATGGGCGGCGTTCATGCTTTATGTCATGGTCAACATCCGTCGACCGTTGTTGATAGCGTGCGAGATATTAATGAATTAGGCGAATCGATTACTCCACACAACGCGCGATATTATAATATTCTCTCCGAGGAAACAAACTATTAGGACGTTTAACTATTATTAAGCGTACATTCCACAGATATTAATATCTATGTTAATCCGAACTATGTTTATTACTTTATGTTTTTTGCGTTTAATTTTTTTATTGTCCGTCATAGTCAAATTTTCTTGTGTTTTTGCGACTGAGGAAGACTAACTAAAGTTGAAACTTATTTCGCTATATTATTTGTGACATTTCCCAGCTACAGATTGAATATATTTAACTAACATCTGCTAATTTGTAGTTCGTTCTTGGCCTACGACAAATCAATTAATTTCTCCTTTCTTTCTTTATTAATATTATTTCTAAATTTTTATTGTCACTATCATAATAATGTTCGCTACTTTTATCAAAAAGATAGTAAAGTTAACGATACTTTATCGATATGTATATATTTGTATGACGATAACGAACATAAACCGGATGTTAAAATTTTGGTTTATACATAGAATAACTGCATAGATATGTTTTTTCATGTAAATCTAATTAATACGAATCTTTTGGTATTTAACAATTTAAAACAAAGCAATATATTATTCTGATAAAATAAATTAATTTTTCAAATGAATAACTTTGCCAGTAATAAAATTTTTAATCATTATAGAAAATATATTATTCTGATAAAATAAATTAATTTTTCAAATGAATAACTTTGCCAGTAATAAAATTTTTAATCATTATAGAAAATTAATTTAAAAATTAAGAGAAATTTATTCACAAATTTTCATAAAAAATTAATCTTTTTTGTATAATATTATATAAAATAATAACCCAAGTATATTCTTTCATACTTAAATTTCATATTCACCAAGAGAAGTAAATCTTCATTAAAATGAAATAGAACTCGTTCTGTACTACGTTCTGCATGAAACATCCCTGCGACCCACTTCTCACAGCAACAACTTTTTAGCACTGTTTAAACTTTCAGAATCAAGCTCTTTATACCGCCGTATCGTCAAACCGCGTCAGTTTCTTATATTCTCCTATTCTGTCTCTCGTATCATTTCCACCAATCGACAAAACATATAAAAAAGATCATGATTATTCTGTTTTTCAAAAAGGACAATAACCATCCTAAAGGCGGTATAGATAATGAAAAACAGGAGCCGGCTTATTTGTAACTCGCCATTCGGCCGCGCCTATATTATCTGTCTTTGTTTTTTATGATACGTGATCTCGATGTAGGTCAATGACTACGAGAATGTTTTCTAAAGGTATTCCGTCAATGTGTGAGAGATTTTCAGCACGAAAGAAAGAAAAGGAGAACAATACCCCACTTATTCGAGAGGGATAAAAACGAAGGCCGCCCTGTCTGACAAGTTTTCAACAAGCACCGAGACAAATACATGTAATTAATCAGCAGATTATTTGCTTTTATTGAATGAGTATAAAGATGTTACCCTATCGAGGTAAACAATAGGGGAGACCGGGGCAATTCGTTAGGTTTTTTTTTCTTTTGCGTCTCCTAAGTCGTGTATTCATTAAAAAAAAAACGTTGGACGGTTTGAAAGATTGAACCTTCCCCTTCACAATGCTATTATAGATAAAACACGGAAATGTACTTGCTTTGAACTATACATATAAAAATGTCGACTAGTGCCAATTATTTTGAATAGCCCCAAGCCCGGTGTAATTCGTAACCAGTCCGGGAATATTCTGAAATTTGTGTTTTAAGATGAAAAAAAAATGTAAAAAAGCTGTTGTTAAGACTTTATTTTATAAAAATAAAAATATATAGTATTACAAAGAAATGTTACATACAAAAAAAAATACAAACGTACAACAGAGAGTGTGACAGATTTCCTAATCCTATAAGCGTCATTCTTTAACGCTTTATAACTTTTTACCTGCTTAAGGGTGACGATTTTTCATTCATATTCATGTTCTATGTATTAAAATACACAATATTACCAAGCTTGAACTAAATCAATAAAGAACTGCTGTTTCCTTCAGTTTACCTCAATGCTTAACGTGCGTAACGTAGACGTGCGTAACGTAGGTTAGGATTATCCATGAGGCGCTGCAATCAGTATTACCGAATAACCCCAGTGTTCGGTATAACGAATAGCCCCAACATCAACTGTGGGCATTTTTGCGTATGATCGACAAAATAGACATCACACAACAAAAAGTAAACACGAAATGTTTCAAATACATTCAATTGGACACGCTACATTCAAAGTTTTCAAAAAGAATCTTATTTATCTTACTTAAATTTTGAAGAAATGTTGACTGTCAGAATCTACTTCGACCGTCGCAAAACACATTTTTTACTGCCACGACTTCAATATGACGCCGTCGCCAACGAAACTTTATTAGCGGCGTCGTTACATTAGAACGCGTTTACAGTAATTAAAATAAATTTTTAACATATACCCATACAAAGATATTTCCATTTTTACGAATAACTCCGCCGAACGAATTGCCCCGGTCTCCCCTATGTCAATTTACGAACTGACAGTGCCATATATGAATTTTTCTATTTAACACATTTCGAGTTAAAAAAATCGGTAGCCGCGTTTTACATTACTCATCACATTTTTTACATATAACAATAAAATTGTTGCATATCTTGTGCTTCACCTTTGTGCTTATCACGATGTTCCTACTTTTAAAGCAATATTCTCGATAACATTCTCCGATAACTGCTTCTACGGTTACAATTTTCTTACATGCGAAGTTCTTATATTCTAGACTTATTGGATATCGTCCAATTCTCAACCTGCCGCAGTTCTCTCGAGATGCACGATTGCGAAAAAACAAAAAAAAAATTAAATTTCACCCAAGATAAATTTCGAAATCAGAAGGAAATAACTACAGAGGGAACAAACTAATTTACTGTCTTATTGAGGAGATGCTCTTATAAACTTCTCTTCTAACAATAAGACTTTCTAGTAAGAAAGTTTCGGAAAGATCAGAGAAACAAGAAATATAAGAAAGATTATTGCAATCTGCAAATAATTCATCATATAAATATTAATTTAATGACATATTTTTAAAATATATAATATATCATATATCTTTATCACACAAAATTATTCCATAAATTTTACGTGCATCTCTTCAAAGCTCTTTTCAGCAAGAGAAGTGACCACTTACTTCAATCAGAATCGAATCATCACGGGGCACTATAGCTGAGTGCGAAGTAGAGGATTGTATATCAAAAGCGTCCAATAGTTTCAACGGCCATTTTGCCGTAATAAAAGGTACACAATTGAATTGGATGAAATTACTGTTTGACTGAGCGTTAAAGGGAATCATTAAAGTAACACGCATCACAAAATCTGAGTGAACGACGAAAGTAGATAAAGCAGCTTTTTAATGCATTAATAGAATAGGGGAGACCGGGGCCATTCGTTGCAGTTTTTTTTTTTGCGTAT
Organism: Solenopsis fugax; assembly: GCA_003595255.1. Lineage (NCBI taxonomy): Eukaryota > Metazoa > Arthropoda > Insecta > Hymenoptera > Formicidae > Solenopsis > Solenopsis fugax. The sequence goes on from QKQZ01042530.1 coordinate 26,405, forward strand.
TCTGAGTCCTGTATTCATTAAAAAAAAAAAGTTGGACGGTTTGAAAGGTTGAACCTTCTCCTTCATAATGCCGTTATAGATAAAACACTGAAATGTACTTGCTTTGAACTACATATAAAAATGTCGACCCGTGCAAAGTATTTCGAATAACCCCAAGTCCGGGATAATTCGTAATCAGTCCGGGAATATTCTGAAATT
>QKQZ01042534.1:0-13438 GCA_003595255.1 Solenopsis fugax
AAGAAATTAATATGCACAGACATCAACAGAGTGCAGATATGTGCACATTGTGTTCTCAACATATAGGGGCAAGTGCTGCTTTTCAATCACGCAGCGTCTGTACTACGGCATAAATCCCGCTCGCTGAAAATGCCATATATCCTAAACAAGTGGGATGTACAAGATATCAAACTAAATAAAGAATACAAGAGCTATGCACTTGTATCTTGCTTGTATTCCATCTTTTATCGCTCTACATTTATATATCATGAAATAATCATTATGTCTTTTACATTTCCTACAATAATCATTTTACGTAGATCGTAATGCACGATCGCGCTACTTCTACATGAAAAAAATCAATTTTACTTACGATATTTTCGTTAATATTAACAATAAAGAACTGAAATCACACAATACTAATATACACTGAAAAAAAAGACTAGTTATAACTACCAAATGTATAGTGAAATAGTATCAATTAAATATTTGGTCAATGTAACCAAAAATAATTTTACTTTTCTAAATATTTAGTAACTTATACCAGATTTGATAATATTTACTAAACATTTAGTAAAATAAAATTATTTTTGATTAAAATATTAATTATAATTGACAAAATATTTAATTGATACTATTTCACTATACATTTGACAGTTATAACCAAACTTTTTTTTCAGTGTAGCATGACGGCACATAACAGAGTAGTTGTGAGCAAACTATCTTTATTCCTTCTATTTTTTCTGACTTCTGCGGCGTACATCCCAGCGCGGCGTAAATAGTAACTTTACCCTATTTAAAATTCCAAATATTAAATTTATATATTAAATAACGTCAAAACCGATAAAAATGGATTGAAACAAGTATTCTTTATAACTATATGGACTTTTAATAACTAGGTAGTAGATACAATCTTTCTCACTTGAATATCAAGAATTTTATGTGGGACACAATAATGAAAAAACTCAAAATGCACACGATCGTTAATGATTACCAATGACGCAATTGTCGAGACGGTTGACTCTGATGAGTTTACATAGGCTGCGCGACGTGAATCTCTAATCACCGATTTGTCAACTAAGGTTTCGATTGAAAGCATCGTTCGTATTCGACGCTCATTTCCGATTGTTCCAATCATCTATGCACGCAGAATGCGAATAATAACATTACTTTACCATTGACGTAAGTTGAGCGTTCATCTACGCAACGAAATTCGTGGAATTTCGTGATATGGTAATACACGCAGGTAATACGAACATCTTTCTTTTTTAGAAACTTTTTAAAAAATTCAAGTAAAATTGTGACAACCGGTTCCTGAATAAAAATCGAAATCGATAGGTTTAAATCAAATATCTTAACATCGACATAAAATATAATAGCTAATGAATTATTGATTTTTCTAATTCTACCTTAATACTTTTATATGCAGAATAATCAGAAGAATTGTATTATGTAAGAAAAAAATCACATAATTCCATTTTAAAAAATGCTGAAATTTAATTTTACCATTACTTTGGTTTTCCTTTCAAACCATACAATTTTTTTCCATATCTTCTATATTTTTCGAGAGATTTTGATGTGAAAGTTAAAATGAGACATCCCGTATAAGTATAAATGAAATTAGAAAACTATGAATCATGTAGACAATATTTTAAATATTGCAGCGGCCGCGCAGGGGCTGATCATAAACGAACGGAACGTTCCTCCTCCTGCATTGAAATCTCCGCTGAAGGTTTTAACGAAGGCACTCAGCCTGGAGAAGCCGACCCGCCGTAAACTCTACATTAATATCTCCCGCGAATGGAATTCTCTAACGATCATGGGTGATTGTCACGCGGATGTTTTTTTACCGTTGCATTCTTTTCATTTTGATATTCGTGTCCCCTAACGGTACCGAACCAGCGCGCGGCGCCGTCGATCTTCTTCGGGCGTCCTTCGTATGTGATGCCGCGTTGTGCATCTCGGGGAACGTTGAGCGGTCGAAGTGTGCGAGAAGTCCAACAAGACATTATTCCATCGGTAGAATAGCCGTAGAATCCGACGCGTGAATTCTACGAACGAACCACGTACCGTTAACCATTTGAATGTTTCTTCACGAACCAGAAAACCGCTTGCAGGCGATTCTGTTGGGTCGTAAACAATTTTGTGAAGAGATTTATAATTTTGAGTGGATGCACACCGAATGAGTAATATATTAATCCAAGCGATACTATTAAATACATTGATTTCTTATATAAATTCAGTATATACAAAAATTAGAATTTTAAGCTCATCGAATTAGATTTAATTTTTAAATATCGGCAACTTTTCGCGAACGTTTTAAAAGTATTATATAAATTTATTATAATTGGGTAATTTAATGTTATAACTAAATTAAAGTTAATGATTTATAAAATTTAATTGCGTTAAAAATTGTATAAACAAAAAAACTCAGTTAAAAGATGCGTTAAAATTAACTTACATTGAATTAAACATTTATTTTGAAAAACTTTACTTATATTAAAATGTATTTTTCTTTTACATAGGTAAATTTTTAATTTAGGAAAAAAATTAATGAGTTAAAGTTTAAAAATAGTTTAAGTTAAAAATTAATTTATTTAAAATTAAGTAAAATTAAGTAAAAAGTTATTAACTTTATTATTTAACTTTTAACTTTTTAATTAGTTTGCGCCAAACTCTGAAAATTATTAATAAAACAAAAATGTAAAAGAACGAGATTTATTATTTGCCATATAACTTTGTTATTGCGTGTAGAGTAAAGATTAAATATACAAACAAGAATTAAACAGAAACTTTTCAATTTGAATTCAATTATTTGAGAGTCGATAATCTTATCTTTCTAATGAACAGAACCGTTGTGCGCACCAATAAATGTTATTATTCATGCTCTTTTTATTTACGCACTGACTATTTTCAGTGGCAGCACGGTAGCAATTTTCCGTAACATTGTAACGTAAATAGACGCAAATGCACTTACAGGGAACTATTGCCCTCTCCCCCATACCCAATTCAATAATAAGCGATTTTTAATGTAAAAGATAATAAATCAACAGATTATAACAAACAAGGAAAATGGTAACACAAAATCTCGTAAACTTATTAAATGTATCAATGAAATATTACTCCCATTAAATATTAAATCCAAGTATTTAACCTTATAAATATTATCAACGATAGGAGATTATATTCTTTCAAATGAAAAAATAGAAGCACTTCGAAACCTATCGAACATCAAGTCGGCGATCTGATAAAAGGAATCATCGAAGATTATTCGTAATATCCTCGCGATCGCTGCAAGAACGAGATCCCCGTTTCCGGAACGCTGAACGCCAGCGGAAAAGATCGCGCGCAATAAAGACACGCTATTTAACAAACAGATTTGCGCTCTAACGAGCGCCGAACATCCATCGCCGCTTAGAATTAGATCACGGCGGATAAGAAATGGAAAGAGACAAGGCATGAAAAATGGCAGAGCGATCGGCCCGAGAGCACGTCTCTCGATCATTCGGGTCAGTAAATCGCGCATTAATTTTAACGCGACCAGATCGGATTTTATTCAAAGGGGTAGATAAGCGATTGTGTTATGGAAATCGGATACGCCACCACCGTGACCGTTTCGCGCAATAGACGTTTTTCACGCAAAAGTGCATCTTATCGATCTTTAACTTAACCCACATTAATAACGATAATGCTCGCTACTTCGTTATCACGAAAGATGCCACAGGCTAACTTCTCATCGGCGTGAAGCTTTTATTGTGAGAACTAGCTCCATTGAAGCGTGAAATACTAAATAATTCAATGACAGAGAGAACAGAGAGAGAAAAAGAGAGAGAAACAAACGAAAATTGAAAGTATTCATACGTAAGAGAAACGTAACAATTATTTTCCCTTTTCTTAACATAACATATGAGTTTTTCAAAGTAACAAAGTGTTCTGCAGAGAGTCACGCTATCGCTCGGCTCTCCCGCCTTCCTTGTTAGAAATGTCTGCGTGAGATTGCATTAATAAAACGTTCTCGTATCTTATTTTATAAATTATGATAAAATTGTTTAAAAGTTGAAGAAGTAATTAAACTTTGCAAATATAAATAAATAAGATTTTAATTTTTACTTGAACTTTACAAGAAACTTAATTTAATTCTAATTTAAAACTTTAATGATAAAAAAAATCTCAAAGGTTCAAAATTTTTTAACTCCATTTGGAATCTTGAACAATCAACCTTCAATCCGGTAGAAATAGGTCACCTAGCATATTAAAATAATCTGTGCGTTTATTTTCGGATCTCTTTTGGAGCGTGACGTATAAATTCCAAAAGTGCTCCTATTAGCTTTAATCATCTAATGAGACAATGTAGTATGATCCGTGCAACACGATTCAACAAGTGTAACGTAACGTAATGATGCAAAAAAAGGAGAAACAGGAAGAAGAGTAGCGAGCTCTTCACGAGGAAGTGACTGCGAGTTACAGCGCAATGAAATAGATACAGTATATAATTTATCAGAGGCACATCATATCTTAAACCTGAGCCGTGAGATGCTCCTGTTCGTTCCTTTTTTGTGACTCCAACGTCGCTATATCTCTCATTTATATTTCTCAACAAGATGATATCTTTGCGCATTCATTAAAATTCGCAACCGTTATGTAATTACGAATGCGGAAATTCATTATTAATTATTTTGAATAAATTCCGTTATTTTCGCGTCACATTTTTCAGATAAAATTTTTATGATATCACGTAATATCACGTTTAACGTGGCTACTACTCGTTCAGGCAGTCGCACGTTAAAAGTGTAATTAATATCTTTTCAAGAACCAGTTTATAGACCAATGCATGAGCCGGCAAACGCAAACAACACTTTATTCGGTTAGCAATAATCAACAAGAATCAACATTCGACTGAGGAAAAAAATTAGGGGGAACAAAAATTAAAATAATTACTAATTTTTTTAAAAATATTGTAAATATTATAGTTTAAATGTTGCATTACATTTTTGCTGGTATTAGTCGGACATTCTTGTGTGAATTTTTCTAAGAAAGAACAAATCAATTTTACGTAACCTTTTAAAGCAATTATGTTGAGGAAAACTGATTAGCATAAGAAAATCGACGATAAAAGTAAACGTTTTAATAAATTCAGATGATTCGACAAATCAAGTGGGCTACTTAACAATATTTGATCATTACGTCAGATGAGATTGGGGTCTTACCTATGTCTCAATTAATTTGATGTACCATCGAATCACTTCAAACGCGATCGCTACACACACCCGAGCGGTCTCGCGGATCGCACGATCGCTTTTATGGCGCACACCACGATTCGCCCGGATCCGCGCGCGTTACGTCTTCGCCGACCACCTGTACGGAAGAAAAGAAGAAACGTGTTCACCGGAAGATGCTCGAACGCTTAGAATCGAACTCCGGAATCCGACCGGGTACCGCGATGTTCGAAGATTCGCGACGGAGGGAAGGCAAGGAAGCGATCGCGACGTCGCGACGCCGGGCGAGGCGGAACTGAAGAAGAGCGAAGAAGAGTGTCGGAAGACGCGTGTCGACTACCCGGACGATCTTTCGACAATGCGGTGCACGGCTGACTGGCTGCCCGACAAGTCGTGCTCGCGTATACCCAGGTTGGAGAAGGTTGGAGAAGGTTCGTAGCGGGCCGAGGAAGAGGGTACGGTGCACGCGCGCTCNACGAAGGTGGAGCGCACGCCTGGCCGGTGTGCGCGGGCCTTAGGACCCGTTATACCCGACGGTGCTGCGAGATCCGCCCGAGTTGAACAACCTTCGCCCGTCGCCCGTCGTCGTTACCTGCCTGATACAACGCGTATGCTAAGCGCGAGCGAGAGGCTCTTTCCGCTGCCGCCGACGACGATCGATGCGCGAAGTGGGTGAACTTGACGTACGGTGTACATTGTAGTACGGTATCTCTCGAATGTTCTCGAGCGGTTCCGCATCGAGGGGGGGAGGGGGAAGAGGAGGAAGGGCACGAATTTAAATTTGTTCGATTTGTTTCTTACGAAAATTGAACCAAAGTGCATTTTCAAGATAAGTTCGAAGAGGCACTCTGGAAATACCTTCAAGTGTATGCAATAAAAAAACTTTTGTTTAAAAGTTAACTGTTCGAAAAGAATAAGAGATCAATACGATTAGTCAAGTATGTTCTTACAGACAAAAACGCCTATCTTCTAAAATGTATGCAATAAAATTGTATTTGTTTAAAAGTTAATTGATTAAAAAAGAATATGAGATCAATTAGCCAAGTATATCCTAACAAAAAAAAAACCTTTGAAAAGTCATATGAAAACTTAATTACAAATTATTTGGGTAAAAGTGAATAAGTAATCAGGGCAATTATCCCAAAATTAGCCATAAAATAATAATTACATAATATAAATTTTTAAAAAGTTTAAAATTCCATTTGTATAAAATAATTTTTGCAAATAATGTAGTGACATGTAGGCTCGTACTTTTAAGAGAACACTTCGAACAAATCATGAAATCAATGAGTAGAAGACAAACTGATTTAAATAAATCAGGCATAATATGTAATTACGAAATGGCGACATCGAACTAGATCAGGAAGTCGACATTTCCATTAGATCAGGAAGAAAAGTGAATAGCCGAACTTTCACGAGTGTGGATGCTGTTATCGGTATCAGCATCTATGCCCGTGAAAGTTATAATATTCACTTCGTTGTTACGGCGTAATAAACATCGCAATGCTCCAGATAGAATTGATGCATAATGTATGCGTCTATACTTAGTTAACTGAAAAATATTCGTTAACATTTCCGGCATAATATTGAGCATAACAAGAACGTAGTTAGGGCTTTCAGATCGTAAATTCATGTTTCAGATTTTGACGTATATGGTAAATCAACTTACTTTCGAAAAATATCTCTATCTCTTTTTTATCATTTTTAAATAAAAATATATATTATAATGAATTAAAAGTTTAAAAAAAAAGAGAACAATTTAATTAATATTAACAATATCGGAATACATAAAAAATTAAATAAGTTACCCTATAAGAGCTACAATATTCCTAGAATATTATACGAATATTATTAGAAATTAAAATAATATTAAAATAACATTCCGAGAATATTAATTGTATTAATGTTATATATCCGTTTAAAATTCGTATATTATTTCAATATCCGTGGAATATTATGAAATTGTTCTACGAATATTATTTGAGATCAAAAATTAATGTAAATTATGCATAAGATATAAACTTTATAATTACTACATTTAAAAATTATAATATTCCCATAATTTAAAATATTCAAGTAAATTATATTATTTACCTCTCATATAATATTCATATAATATCAGAAATAGACATATAATCACTTTTTATTAATATTAAATAATATTATAGCGCTTATAGAGCACTTATCTTTTTGTACATCTAGACGAAATGTTCTTCTTCTTCATCAATAAACTATTTAAATAATTGCCTCATAAAAATTGGTGCAGAGTTCGGATTGAATAACGTTCCCAGCAAGAGTCGAGTTAGATAAGAACTACTGTTAGTTAATAATATCGAGCAACTTTGTTCCAACCCATCTTTTACATCCTGCATCTTTACATTCTGACAGCATGATGAAGGGTTCGCACTATCAGCGATGAGGCGATGCGTGATGCTAACTGACGGTTAATTCAAGAAACGGTTTTTCCAGAATGCGTCGGGAACACGAGCGGGTGTCGACCGAGTGGAGAGGAGCACATTCCAAGCGACAGACTTAGAGAAGCTGAGGAACGGAAAACGACACTCCTCGACTCGGATCGGAACCCGAGGAATCAGACGCGCGAGGGAAACATCTCCCGATCGACAAAAGCGCCGTGGACCTGTTCTTAACGACGCCCCAGCAGTTTCCAGTGCGTACCAGTGATCCACTTATCGCGCAGTAACGCATATAATCAGACGATTCCTGATATTCAAGGAAAAACATTCGCTTCCGTCTTGCGGACGCGGACGCGACTCTGAAATCGCTCCGTAGTAGTAGTAACTTTGCAAAAAAATTCACGGTAACGCTAACTCGTGTAATCAAGAGCAGGCTTTTTCTTCGTAACAACGCGCAAAAAAATGCGAACGCGTTATCTCAGTCAGTAAGGATACGCTGAATTACGAGTTAAGTGGTTCAACCACCATCTGCGGTCTTGAAGTGGAATAATAAGCAGAGAAAGGACAAGTCATGGCATTTAGCAGCAAAAGAGCTCCTCGTAAATCTTCTCATTTTTTCACTTACTTCTAACATACATATATGATTATATAGTTCCGAAAGTAATTTTAATGGGAAAATACCCATTGAGAGCTTCACGACTCTGCTAGTCATCCTCTTGTGCAAGCAATACAAAATATTTCCGCCGAACAAAGAACAAAATCAAGTTGGATTAAAGCAAGAAATGGAAATTGATTTAGCAAGTTTATCAACAATAAAGTAACAAATCAATTTTTTTTTTGCAAAGTCATTTCTCAAAATATCTGCGTGACTTGCAGAAGCGCGATCTTCCTATATAGAGTTCATATGTATTTATTTTCCCCTCTTGATAAATAAAGACTGGAATATACTGAAATCCGTCGAAGGTATCAGGTTTGAGAGCCAAAAAAAAGCCAAGCCGGACCCGGAAGGTACGTAATAACCGAACGTGCCGGTCGGCTGTCCCAGAATCATCCTCCGCTGCCACGGCTCTTATGTGGGACATAGCGGCACTTCTTGCGGGCTTAGATACCTTCGCCGGCTGACAGCAAGTGGAGTCGCATCGACGTCATCGCCGGGGAACCATTTCTGAATTAATTTCTACGCGAGCGCGTCTCCACGGACCTAGATTAGTGCCTGGCTGAATGTTCCTCGCGATGGAAAACACGATCGAATCACCGGTCGATGACAGATGATGTATGATAATATATGAATTGCAAATAGCGAAGCAGTTTAATTCATTGCTCGTGCGCTTTGATAAATGAGATAGCAGCTTTTGATACGTAAGATAGTTAGACGGTTGGCGAGGCGTTGAGTAGCGGTGAGATAATAATATGGTAATTAGAAATTGTAATGAGGCGAATTCATATTGCCTTTAGATTCTCTTCTTTTTTTCTCTCGTGACTGCATATGTTATTTTATTAAACCAGACTATATTATTGTGTAATAAACAATTAGTCACGATTGAAAGCAGACAGGCAGGAAAGCTTCGAGTGCATGCACGAACATTGATATATTGGCAATTTCCGTATAGCTTCCTAGTATGTACTTCGAAAAACAAATTGAAACGAATGGAATATTCCTTTCTCTTTCTTTTCTCATAATGCTTTAGAGGAATCTCATTATTACATTATCAAACCCACTACCCTTGATTATGTTTTCTTCGTCAATATAGAGGAATTGCTTTATACTTTCGATTCGAGTAATTTCACTGAATACATTCGTCACATTCATAATTAAAATGTCGGATGGACTTATATAAAAAACAATGAGTTATAGTGACGATGAATCATAGCTTGATCTCATATTTTGTTTTATTATTATTATTACATATTTGCTACGATGCTGTACAAAATTATCCGCAACACTTTAATCAGAGTTGAGTAAATTAATGTTTTTTTAACTAAATTAAGTTAATGGCTTATAAAATTAATTTAGTTACATTAAAAGTTACATGAACATAATATAACTAGTTAAAAGTTATGTTAAAATTAAATTAAGTTAAATTTAAAGTTAATTTTGAAAAGCATTATTTATATTAAATTAGAAATTCGTGTATATCTTTTAAATTAGATTATTCAAAATAATTATATAATAATGTAGATCATCAAACAAATTTAATATTTTATTAAATTAAATTTATACGAAATGACAAAGAAATAATATTTTTTATGTGGGAATATATTGTTCATTTTATAATTTTTTTCTTTTACATAGATAAATTTTCAATTTGGAAAAAAAGTTAAATTAAAGTTTATAAATTAAATGTTTTTTCAAAAATATTTATTTAAAATATTTATTAAAATTAAATCATTTAAAATTAACTAAATTAAATTAAAAGTTATTAACTTTTAACTTTTTACTAATTACTATTCAATCCTGACTTTAATGATGAATTCTAGGGATTTGGAGTCATAAGTACGAAATAAGAAGTGTCATTTCTCGGTCAAAGCTTGGTTCTTAATAATATTTTCATTTATAAAATATATATTTTTCAGTTCTACAAACTGCATATCAATATGTTTTGTTGGATTTGAAACGCAATTATAAACTGACGCTAGAAATAATTTCTCATATTAATTTGTCAAATTTTAATAACGAGCTGTAAGCATCTTAAAAACTGTGAAGAATTTATTGCAAAAAATGTTATCCCAATTAGGATTCGAATAAGTATAAATCGGTATTATATTTGCTGATAATAATAATTTATTATATTTAGTAATATATTATACAAAATAAAGTTTATTTTCGTTCAAAATACAAAAATAAAAGTTATCTAATTATTATTATTATATTATTTTATTATTATCATTTTTTGAATTTATTCAGTGCAAAATTACATGATCTTAATATATTAAAATAATTAGTCACATTTTTCAAGGCAAATAAATTTTATTTCTCTTATTAATAAATTTTTTCAAAGTTACAGAAAAAATTCTTAATTTATAAAAACACTGTATTCTTATTCTTCTTAAGACATAAAAATTTGACATGAACTTTTAACAACAAATTAATGAACGTAAGTATTTTCTCAATGTGAAAGCAAAATAAAATATATTGCTCTAATAAAATTGTTAGATTTCGATAATTGGCCATTTATTAAACTAAGAAATAGATTAAACTAAGAAAGATAATTAAATTAATTAATTTAATATCGTAAAATTATTATTTTCATAACATTGTATGTAACACCAAAAATTTATTCGCTACGCAATTTGATTAACTTGAAAATATTTGTAAAATTATACAAGGACTATCAGCATGAAGATTCAACTATGATTATTTTTACAAATTGAAATATTCTCCTCTTATTATTAATGAAAAAGAAATTGAATATTTTCAATATTTATTACACACAGCATGTCGAATATTTCATAACGACAACTAATCAGCTGGCATACGGCCTTGGCTCTTCTTTGCGGTGCTGTATAGCGGATTATTCTGTATGTACACAAGGTCGCGGCCACAGGATTGCCATTTGTAAAGTTCAAGCTGGTACGTAGCGGCGCGTCACCATGTTATTATCCTTTCGAAAGGAGGGAAGAGGGGATGCTAGATAGCTCAGTGGTAGAGCGATCACTTATAGAGTGAAAGACTCCAAGAGAATTTGGTTTCAATCATATAATTATATATAAGAGGAATTTTTAAGTTGAAAATTTATTTCACCAAAGTGATATGAAACCACAAATCCCAAAGAAACTTGGTAATAACACATACGATTTCTATCTCTCAAACCCTGTGATGCTTTGCGTTTTAATAGAGAAGAAAATCCCTCAATAGAAGAGATAGAAAGAGAGAGAGAGAGAGAGAGAGAAGAAAAAGAAAAAGAAGACAAATCTCTTTCAGAGTGCAGAATGTTTATCCCCTGTGTAATCAGCAATTATCGTTCTGCATAATTAATTTAAACTCATGATTAATGATTCGTGAACATGTTAAAACAACAAACTTTACAAATTCTTTACAATGTTTTAAGATGCTTATTATCATCAAAGTATTATTAAATTGTTTGTCAATTTAATTTGTGATATTGCGTATTCCTTGAGTTTTAGGATTCGCGTTTCAAGATCAACAAATAATCGGTGCGCAATTTGCATGAACTGGAAATTATATAATTCACGCAAAATTATTATTTCCAAGATCCTCTTTGACCGGATATGGGTCTTTTTCGTTTATATTTAACAAACGATTTGTTTATCGAAGCAAATATCATATTTCATGTAATTTATTTATTTTATTTAAAAAAAGAATCGAGATACTATATAAAATTAGAAATTATTTTATTTATTTCAATCAATTAATTTAATTAATCAACGAAAAACCATAATGCATCTATCTTTTATTAATATATGTATGTATGTACTTTGCGATACTTATATGTCTGAAATGTGTTACGCGTAGCGAATTTTGATTGTATGTTTCCGGGCGATCCATCGCATCTCAATTAGCCGTTAATACGACTATATTAATCTCATCGATATTGCACAGTATCTGAGTAAAGATGTTATTTTCTCATTTCTCGCTTATTACACGACAATCAAGGATGCGGAACGGATCGGTACTGAGCCGAGTCGCGTCATGATACGTTTAATTAGCAAGTTACTACCGTAATTAAGTCCGTATTTTAATATCTGTCAGCTGCATACAGTAGGTATATTTATTCATCGATGATTTGCTAAAACTCCTCACCGTTCTATGTTCGTCCGTGTTTCTGTACTTTGCGAGACATCGTGTGTCGAGCGGATTGCAGCATGATAGGCTCAGACTTTTTCAACATTATTTCTCTGAGAGGTAAAGTACACATCGCGTGCTAGTAAGATCGAAAATGCCACGTGTGAAGTACCGTGCGATTATCGTGTTCTAATGATTAGTACGCGCGATCGTAACCGTGTTTTTATGTGCAAGTATTGTATTTATTATTTATTATTTTTGTTTCTATCCATAAAATTAATAATTTTAAATATTTTCGATTATTTGAATAATTCACACCCACATATAAAATTTATACACGGAATGAACAATTTTGTTGAAGTATCTAAACATTTAGCTGAATACAGATCTGAAAATAATTTTATAGAACCATCAAAATAATTGTGACGAATGTTCAAATATAATGAGCAAAGCTGCAAAAAATTTTGACATTCTAGCAATTTAGTTTGAGAGTCCAACATAATTTGGTGGTCTAACGAAATTATTTTCAGATCTGTATCTAACTAAATTTTTAGATATTTCAGCAAAACTGTTCTTTCTATGTAGAAAAAAATAACTTTTATTTACAAAATTTTATAAGAATTTATATTAAAAAAATTTTTATTTAATAATTACCTTTTCTTAGATATCTATTTAAAAAATGAATAAAAAATTTTTTACGCATAATAATTATTTTTAAAGATTAATTATTTTGGGTACTGCTATAATGTGGATTGTCTATTCTTTTTTTAAATAAAATTATATTTTATTAATTAAAGGCAATAAATTTGTAAATGCAGATGGATATGACATTTCATATCATAAATCTATTGTCTTGAAATAAATGTTTGAAAATGGATTAATGCATAGGTAAAGCGTAAACAATATCTATAGACTACAAACAGACCAACAGACATAAGCATCTATAGACAGAGAGATGGACTTCTATAGACACCTATAGACTAGATAAATATAGGTATCAGTGGATATGTCTACGGATTATGTATAGGGGAGACCAGGGCTATTCGTTGCAGTTTTTTTTCTTTTGCGTTTCCTGAGTTCTGTAT